>LR749692.1:521552-682920 GCA_902729485.2 Mus minutoides
AGCTTGACGAAGACCAGCTGAAGTTCCCACTGCCCCCAAGGGCCTAGGAAGGAAATGACCATGGGATCTGTTTAGTCCCCTGCCACTCCCTGCCTGAGGATGTACAGGGTTGGGGCAAGTGTGCACTCTCTCTCACTCATTATCACACAAACATGTTCATCTATTCACACCCAGATGTTAGCTGCCCACTGCTTGCACGCGTGTGTGCGCGCACACACACACACACACACACACACACACACACACACACACACACAGCTAGTGTCTCCCTCTCCCTATCTCTTTCATGCACTGGCCTGCTCACAAATTCCTACTGCCACATATTCACATACCTGTTCACACTCACTATTCACATATCTCCTTACACTCAGTCACATCTGACACCTACATTCATTCACACTCACCTATGTTGACACCATAAATTCACCACAGGCATTCATGGGTGCACTCTTAAATATACACATTAGTATACCATGTACATACATATCATACATTCAAAATCATACCTACACACACAACCAAAGTCCTGCTCATGGAAAAATGTTACACAGGCCAACATTTCCCCACTTTCTTTATCCATCTCCATTCTAGATCTCCTATTCTGTGGACCTGGGGACTGATATACAAATACACAGCTATGACCTGAGCTCAGACCTGGGCAGAAACCTCCCTAGTCATGGAGCCTACAGCAGAATTCTGCTCTGGGCAGACACAAGCACATCCAGCATACAGCTCTGCTTGCTCTTAACCATCTTTGAAGAAGTGTACGGCAGGCCCTCTTATTCTAGATCAGGGATCAACCTGAAACTCTGAGTCAAGAACATACTGTAAGGTGACATATTTTAGTGTACCAGTGCCAGTACACACAGGACAGCTGTCATCATGTCTTCAGGCGGACCACAGGTGCGAGCGATGGGACCAGGCTGACTAGTGGGAGCTTGAGTCCTAGCTGAGTGCAGTCCCTGAGGACCAGCACCATGTGGGCCTGGAAGCATCGAGAGGTACTAACAATAAGCATGTAGTAGGGAAGGTGGTGTTTCCACTTGAATTCAGGTTTGCCTATAATTATATTCATATTACTTTTAAAAATAATAATCTTTTAGAAGAACGACTGCTAAGCAGAACTCAGACCTATTTTCCATTTCTGTGTTTTAGCTGTCTTTGTTTACTTTCTGTGGATGTGATAAACACCAGGACCAAAAGCAACGTGTGGAAGAAAAAAATTTATTTCATCTTATGCTTCCAGGTACAGTCCATCACTAAGAGAAGTCAGGGAGGAACACAAGCAAGCAGGACCCTGGAGGCAGGAGCTGATGCAGCGGCTGTGACACTGTTGATGATTCAAGAACTCACCCTGCTCTCTTTTCTTTCTCCTTCCCCCCACTTCCCCACCTCTTTCTTTCTTTCTTTCTTTCTTTCTTTCTTTCTTTCTTTCTTTCTTTCTTTCTTTCTTTCTTTCTTTCTTTCTTTCCAGAATCTCTCTATGTAGGCTTGGCTGTCTTGGAACTTCCTATATAGTCCAGACTGGCCATGAATTCTCAGAGATATGCCTGCCTCTACCTTCTGAGTATTTAAGGTGCATCACTGTGCCCCGCTCAGTGGCTTTCCTATGCACCCCAGGACCACCTGCCCAGGGGCTCAATCATTAATCAAGAAAACCTGCCAAAGGCAGGAGAGTTCATTCTAAACCAACCTAGTTAGAACTACATAGTTTAGAGCCTATCTCAATAAATACATAAAAAAGAATTAAAACAAACAAACAAACAAACAGCCAACATTCTAAGGAAACACCCCAAAGAAAACATCCAAAGGCAGCATCTACATACCTTTATGGTATACTGATAGGCTCCTGTCTTTGGTTGCCATGGAAATGTCAGGATGCTGGGATAGAGTGTGATGGGGATATGAATGTCCACTTCTTGCTGGTTCCACACAGGTACCTGAAGCACATGGACCCCTCCATCCTACAAGGATGAGATTGCTGCTGTCACCACGGCAACCACATTATCACTAGGTATTTTCCTGTCACCCAGACACTGCTCTTCCCTGAGGAAGGGCATAAAAGGTAGCTTTGTGCTCCTAAGAATATGGAAGACAGCAGGCTTAGTGGGGAGGCTTACTCTAGACCTTTAATGGCCCCTCATGTAAATTCTACTTATTTGATTCCCTGGGTATCCCTCACAGGATGGATTTCACTGTTCCTACTTTACAGATAAAGAAACTGAGGCCTGGAACATCTTATCCAAAACCTAGAGCAGCAGTGCAGGTTATGGAGACACCTGCTGTCTAGATAGAGGAACCACTGTCTAGAGCATAGGTCCTTCCTGTCTCTCCGCATGCTGCCTCTCACAGGTTTGGAGGGCTTGTATGAGGCAGGAGGAACACCCTTGACAATGTGCCAACTGGTAAAATACTGCTCCCCACTAGGGCTGATGAGTCTTCAGTACAAGACAAACCAAAGGCTGGAGGACTCAAGCAGACAAAACAGATGAAGTGCCAGCGGGCCTGCTGCCATGCTATCCCCAAACAGATTCTGTATGTGATCTTGAAAGGTACAGACCGTTTTTTATAGAAATAGGTGCAGGGTGGTGGAAAAAGAAGTCTGTGGCAACAGGAGGACTTCTTCACACCCCCAGGCTCTGGACAGCCCAGGGCACCTGGACAGAGCTCAAGCCCCATGTGGGAAAGTTTCTGTGGTGGTTTAAATAAAAATGGCTCCCATAGGCTCATAGAGAGTAGCACTAGTAGGAGGTGTGGCTCTGTTGGAGGAACTGTGTCACTAGGGGTGGGCTATTAGGTTTCAAATACTGAAGTCAGGCCTACTGTCACTCTCTCTTCCTGCTGCCTGAGGATCCAGATGTAGAACTCACAGCTCCTTCTCTAGTACTGTGTGTGCCTGCATGTCACCATGATTCCCACTATGACAATAATGGAGTAAACCTCTGAAATGTGAGCCAGCACAGTTAAATTCTTCCCTTTATAAGAGTTGCCGTGGTCATGGTGTCTCTTCACAGCAATAAAAACCCTAACTAAGACAGTCTCCTCAGGTATCAGAGCAGTGGCACCAGGTGGGTCCTGGGGCAAAGTACCTGCCAATTGACACTTCCACCCCCAGAGTTAGGTCTTGGAGGCCCAGCTAGGACATGAAAAAGGGTTGAGATCAGCTCACCTGGTCCACCACAGAGGTGAGGGTTGCACTGATGGTCGTCTGGCCGCTCTGGATAGCCCTGACATGATGATAAGACCCATTCTGGGAAGATGACAGAACCTCAAAATACTCAGCAGGAAGCACAGCTTCAATTCGGATGTTCTGGAAAGGCAAGCAGGGTGGATAAGGGGAGCGTCTAAAAGATGAGTGTGATATTAAGAGACTGGAAGAGCTCCAAGGTAGCAGCGAGGCCAGGCTGACAGCCTCTGTGGCCTGAAAGCCTCTCAAACAAAGCAGACAGAAGGAATGAGGTCCCAGTGTTCTGACCCCCTCTGCACGGAGCACAAGCAGGCCCCCAAGACCCAGCACCACAGTTCTAGCTGAGTGTGTGACCCTCAGGGCAGCTGACAGACAATGGTTACTCTCCCTGGTCCTGGAGTTGCAAGAAGGAATCAGAAAATATAAAAAGAGAACTGAGTCTCTGAAATCCGGCTTCAAACACAGTGACTGCCTTAGTCACTGCTTAACAGGGGACAGAAAGACTTCTACAAAAGAAAAAAGAACCTGGCTTGCTTCCAAAATCTCTAACATCACAGCAAGTGACTGTGTGATCTATGTGAGGGTGCTAGGACATTTCCCAAGGGACAGAAGAATGGCCACCACTCTCCAACTCATCTGTCATGCCTTTCCAGAGCCAAAAAGCTACACATAGTAGCCTTGATCACTTGAGAGCTTCTGGGACGTGGCAAGGGCACCTGGACATCCGACCCTCTCCAAAGCAAAATGGACTCTTAGCCTCAGGGACTCCATGTAAGGAGCAGGAGGCAATATGCAGAGCCTCCCCCAAACCCCCACCAACACTATCCACAGCTCCTGCTGCCTGAGTTATCTACCTCCAACCTTGCATGAGGGGATAATGTCAACTCATAGCCTATCAATGTCTTGAAGTGCTCCAAGGACCTGATGACATTATCTGCACAGCCCTAGGAGTATCACAGGAAGCTTTGGCCTACCTATGTGGGAACCCCATGACTTTGGCTGTTCTTGATCCCACATGGCCTCCCCATCAGAATTCCAGAGGGCACTCACATCAGATGGGTAGACCTTGTTGCTGGATCTATCAAATATTTCGATGGTAATTGCATACAGATGCCCAGTCTCAAGCACCCATCTGTCACCAGGGTGGACTGTGAAACCTAGAACAGGAAGTAGGGGTTCAACACTCATGATACAAGGGCAGCAGGGCTGAGAGAGAAGCTGAGGCTAAGAATTACACACCCACCCATGTAAAGGGCTCAGAATGCTCAACAGTACAGACCTGATGGCTACAATTATTCCCAACCTAGAGAACCACAGCCAATCTTCCTGATTCCTGGGTCCAACACTGAACATACCCAGAATCTGACCCTCAGCAGGTTTAAGCTCTGAGGCTATGACAACCAGAATTCAGACTTCCCAGTAGGTCTGAGGCGCTAGTGGGTCAAGCTTAAGGCCATAGCTCATTTAGACTCTGAGTCCTCAGCTGGTCTACCCATTGGCCAATATGAGTCTATCCCAAGGCCATACAAGTCCACTCAAGACCATGGCAGTGTAGACTCTAAGGCTGAAACACAAGTAACCTGTGGTGATGCTGTGTCTCACCTGTACCCACAGAAGGTCTAAACTCTCAGGGATGACAGGTCTAGTCTGAAGCTAGAACAGGTTTTGGATCCCAGGCTAAAGCTCCTGAGAGCTCTGGATAAGATGTATCTGGGTCTGGGCTAGGAGGGTCTAGTGGGTCTTCTATTCCCACAATGCTGTTTTGCTTTCTCATCTCTAAAGCTCCAACTAAGCTGTTCACTCTGCCAGGTGCCCTTCCCACCACAGAAAATCAGTCTGACACAGCACCTGCCTCTCATGAACCTCCTGAAGTCTTTCCTCTGCCCTGGTGTTTGCTCCTACCACAATGTTGCCACCTGTTTGTACCAACCTCTACTGTGAAGCTAAGTCTCACCCCAGGCCAATCAGGCAAAGGATGCTGTCGAGACACAAAGGGTCCTTGAGGCACACAGGGGTTGGTGCCTGTTAGCTGGATGCTGCACCACCAGAGGTTCACAAGCTCCCTGACAAGAGGATCTTAATTAAGGGTACTGCTGCCCATCTGACCATTGCTCTCCAGACTGAACTCTGGCAGTGAGCTCCTTAGGTGAGCTGCCTCAGACTAAAAGAAATACTACCATGGTGACTCCCATGACACACATGTCCCAAAGGTCTCAGTGCTGGCTATCATTGCAGCTCCCAAATCCACCTGGACTTCAGGATCTTTTACTGCTACAGATGGTTCCCTCGTCTCTCTGATATCTCCTTCTTCCCTACCAAGGTACTGCCAACTCTCACGTCAAACTAAAGATGCTCAGCTAGGCACAGGATCCCCAACCTTGACAGGTCCAGAGAAGCACTCAGGTCTGCATGATGCCAGGGCTGAGGACTGATGGCCATGAGCATGGCAGAGGATGTGGCCAGTCTTAGAGCTACTATACCTCTGCAGTTAGGTGGGTCTGCTTTTGCTGACTGGTACAAAGGATTGACTATTCTCATATGAGCTAAGACATATACTGCTGAGCTGAATCTCAGGTCTTGCTTTTACTTTTTGATCTCTCAAATGATGGAGTCACAGGCAATCAATGTGTAGGAAACCCCAGGGGGCCAGACTTACCTAGGTACCCGGCTTCAACCACATAGATGGTGCTGTTGGGGAGCCTAGAAGCTCCTTGCATACGGATACCTGAATTCTTAATTAAGGTATAAAACGTAAGGTACCAAAGGTAAAGCAGCCGGGGCTTTCTGCCTGATGCACATGGTTTGAGCATCATTCAGATATCATATGAACTAAGAAGTGGGTAAAGAACCCCTAGTTTAGGCCAATTAGAGTGAAGATGTTGGTGAATCAAGACCCTTACTGTACTTTCTGCCCTACAAAGCAGAGTCTCTGCAAGGGACCCCAGGGCATACAGTCCATCTTGGGTTATCAACAACCTATGTGCCAGGGTTCACACAGTACTCACACAGCTTCTGACAGGCCCCTCTGAAGGGAGGGACTGTGGTTCCTGGGAAGCTTCCAGAGGCCTGGAATGACGTATGCCTCCGCCAGACTCCCGGCTCTGGGAGTCTCTGTGAGTCATCCACAGAGGTGAGCAATTCCACTCAGCGGGTTGCTATTTAGGCTCTTTCTGATTTTCAGACAGATGGGGAAACAGTGCTATTTTTAGACCTGGCTGGCTTTAAGGGAGAAAAACAACTTGGCTTCAAAGCAGTCGGCACAACACAGTGCCAGAGCGGAGGATATTCCTGTGGCCCAGGACCAGGTTGCTCTGTCCCATCTGCATGGCAGTGACTCTTGATGTGTCCTGTGTCAGGATGGCCACAGGACGAGCAGGGTCTCCCTGAGGATCTGGGATGCTGTTCTGGAGCTGCAGCTCATACTGATCAGAAGGCATTGAGAGTTCTGTATGAGAAAGAGACAAGAAAAGCAAGTAAGATGAAGGTGTGAAATGTTGCACACCAAGACAGCCGTCTCCAGCCCTGACTCTTGGGACCTGCTGTCAAGACAGCTGCTTGAAGAATGTTAGCAGTGGTGAACACCTGACCATCCCCCCGAAGTAAGCAAGCTCTTCTCTATGTCTGGGCCCAGTGGGGTTCTCACTGTAGTACCGAAAAAGCTGGACCTGATAGTCTTCTATGGGTTTTTGGATGCTCAGCTTACCATCGAAAAGAATGATTCTAATCCTGACCACTTTCTGTGCCTCCGCCCCCCCCCCCCCCCNCCCCCCGCCCTGGTCTAAATTTGTGTAAAAATGCCTTTCCCAACAAGAGCCCAGGTCACAGAACAATTCCCCAGGAAATCACAGGTTCTGGGAAAGCCAGCATCTTCACTATCTGGGCAGAGAACACAACACTTTTGATTGAATGACAGCTGCTGGATAAGAGTTCAGACCAGACTCGGCGGTGAAAGTGTTCTGGTCTTGCTTAGGCATCTCATGACCAATTTCTCTCATCCCATCTCTCAACAACCCTAGGAACAAGGACTACTGGCATCCCCACTTTTGACATGGCTGAGTAAGTCAGGTGAGAAGCTAGCTCATGGTCTGCTATGACTTCCACTGCTTTAAGAACCTAAACTTCATATGCTAGAAAACATGTCACGGATGGCTCAGTGTGTAAAGCACTTGCTGGGTAAGGATGAAGATGTTCAAAGGTATCCAAAGAGTATTCAAAACCCAGCACCAACACAAAACAGTAGCATGTGTTTGCAATCCCAGCATTCCTATGGCATGATGGAAGATAGGAGAATCTCTGAAGGCTTCCATGTCAGCTGGCCTGATGTATTTATTCAGCAGTAAACAAGGGCCCTTGTTTTAACGAAATGAACATTGGGGACCAACATTGAGGCTGCTCTCAGACCAGTGGCAGGCATACCCGCATGCTCACATACCCCGTCAGGGAGCCGGGGAAGATTGATGATTGGGGGCTGGAGAGGTGGCTTAGGGAATAAGAATGCAGAGGACCTGAGTTCAATATTCAGCACACATTCAGGCAACTCGCAACCCCAGCTCGGGGGAACTGATGCCTAAGCCACTGCAGGCGCCTGCACCCCCATGCACATACTCACAAAGAGATATAGAATTTTAAAAACGTAATTTTAAAAAAGATTTAGAAATTAAAACCAAAGCAATGTGGCCTAGGGGAAAGCGGTTAGGTCTCTAGGGCACGGCCCTGAAAGGAATGAAGGCAGGTCTAGAACTCTAGCTAGCTCCTGAAACTGTGGGTTGTTACAAAAGAGCAGGCCTGGCTTGTGAACTCTCTGCTTCCTCTCTTACCTCCTGTTGCACATGGGGCCACATCAGGATCCACCTGCCCTGAGGAAAAGCAGCCAAGGGAGCTATAAACAAAAGGCAGAGCTGAGCCACAGCTGGTGCTCTTGGATCTCCACAATGTGTCACATCAAGGAGCAGTCCTGAGTATTTCCTCCAACATAGAACACAGACTAAGATACGGTTCTATAGCTAGCTAGGAGCAGACCAGCACCCTGCCCCCAAGCCTAACCACTTTAGCATCCCTCCCCTGCACCCTTAGCATGTCCTAACCAGCCACCCATTCACTGTCAGAAGGGCTGCAGCTAAGTACCACTTCTTGTTCTAGAATGAAATGTGGCCAATGGAGGCCCCTACAGGGATTTGGAAAAAGAGGCGACTTGCCTACCTTCAGCATCTCTTGTGTACTCCAAATAGTCCCCAGTGATTTGCTTCTGGATCATAGATCCTCAGAGTACAATCTCTACACTATCATCACCTGGACCCTCACATTGGGGAGGAGTGAAGGTGTAGAGTTATGTCTGAGACCTGCTGCACTAAACTCTAGGGGTGAGGCCCAACAATGCATCTTTGCACGAGCCCGCCAGTTATGTTACTGCATGGCCATGATGCACCCTAGCACGTGTTTTCCCCTGATGTGTTTCACTGTGCTCTACTGCCCGGGCACTCAGAGGCCAAGTCAGTCTAGTTACTGCTTGAGTTGGCGGCAAATCACAGTACTATCCCCAAGATGCTGGTTTAGCAAACTTGCAGAATGTAGGAGATATAAGAGCTCAGGAGTCATATGGACTTCTGCCTAGACTCAGCGAAATGCTGTGAAAACATGTATGAGTGACGCCGTGAGGCTGCACCCCAAGTTGTAATGGAGACTGTGTTGGGAGATGCCAGGAGGGTGGAAGCTGTAGGAAACAAGTAGAGCCAGCCCTAGAGACAGGCTACATGGATACAAACGGGAAAGCCACAGGCACAGGGCTGCCCAAATCCACTAGTGCTCAACCACATCATCAACACATGCATGGGTGGAGCTAAACTACAGGACTGAGTGTTGGCACTACTGGGTTTGTTTCAGATCCACTTCCTTTCTGTGTGCCCATTCCTGCCTTCTGGGATAGAAAAGGTCTTTTGAGGACTGTTTTAGCTAGGGTTTCTATTGCTGTGATAAACACCATAACCAAAAGCAATTAGGAGAGGAAAGGGTTTATTTCAACTTACAGCTTTAAACTTTTAATTTATGTGTCTGGGTGTTGTGTCTGCATGTATATCAGTGCACTAGTGCAGTGCCTGGTGTCCATGAAGGCCAGAAGAGGGAGTTAGATCCCCCAGAAATGGAGTTACAGATAGTTGTGAGCCACCATATAGGTACTGGGAATCAAACCTGGGTCCTCTGGAAAAGCAGTCAGTGCTCTTAACTACTAAGTCATTTCTCCAGCTTGCCAACTTATAGCTTATAGTCCATTGTAAGGAACCTGGAGGCTGGAACTGAGCAGAAAGCCTGGAGAAATGCTGCCTGCTGGCTTGCTTCTCGTGGCTTGCTCAGCCTGCCTTTTATACCACCCAGGACCACATGCTCAGGAATAGCGTTGTCCACAGGGCTGGGCCTTCCCTCAATAATCATTAATCAAGAAAATGCTCTATAGACTTGCCTACAGACCAGTCTGGTGGCACTGTCTTCTCCACTGAGGTTTTCTCTCTTCCCAGACGGCTCTAAGCTTCTGTCAAGTTGACAGAAACACTAGCCAGGACAATGACAAAGTCGTAGATTTCCCCCGAGGAGTGGCAGACCATGGCTACTGTTTTTGAGGACCCTCTACAGGGTGTGATGCTGGAGTAACTGCAGCAGCCTGGTGGTCCTGGGCTCTGCATGAACAAACCTGAGAACACCTCTAGGCTAGTGTACGGATTTGGGTTACAGTGTACAGCAGAAGACTCCAGAACCTAAGTGAGTGGCCCAGTGGAGACCAGCCAGGAAGATGAGAAGAGACACTTTTGACACACTGCAGTCACTAATAGTAATATACGTCAAATGAAGAGATGGCTGACATCCAATGGGAGTCAGGATCAAGGCCAACATGGGCAATAGAACAAGACACCAGAGCCTAAAATGCTAGAAAACTTCCTACTGTAGGTGACATGACAGGAGCCAGCATCAGCATGGAACTGCGAGAAAAGAACATCAGAATGTTCAAGAGAACCTCAATCTCTTCTAGTATCAGAAATCCCATAAATGTGCTGAACACCGAGGCAAGCATAGGGAAACAGGGCTCATAGGAGCCTGCACCCCACCATCACCATCACAGCCCTTGTGGAAAGAGTACATTAAAATCTGAAGAATGAGTTGGGCTGAGGCTCAGAGGTGCTCTGCTGGCTAAGACGGTTTTTCTGGTTTTGTTTTGGTTTTGGTTTTTTGGTTTTGTATTAGAAGGTTCTAACAGGTTAGGGCTGGAGAGATGGCTCAGTGGTTAAGAGCACTGGCTACTCCTCCAAAGGACCTAGTTTCATTTCTTAGCACCTATATGGTAGCTAACAACGGTCTGTAACCCCAGTTCCATGGGTTCTGGTACCTTCTCTGGCCTCCATAGGCACCAGGCACACAGTGGTACATAAACATGCACAGAAAACACCCATACACTACACACACACACACACACACACACACACACACACACACACACATACCAGTTAGAAGATTCTGAGGCAAGAGAGCTGGCTTAATGGTTAAGAACACTTGTTGAATTTCTCCCCCACATCTACATGGATACATGGAGGCTTACAACCATCCATAATGACAGTTCCAAGGGATCTAATGTCCTCTTCTGCCCTCTGCAGGCAACAGGAACACACGTGGAGCACACAGATGCAGCCAAGGGTCATCCAGTCAAGAGGCTTTGCCAACAGACTCAAGCCAAAGCCCTCACCCAAGGACACGCCTATAAGTTTAGAATTCCTGACTCAGAAGCAGTGTCTCTTTGATCACTTTCAACAAATCATCACACTTTTCTATTTGAGAAAAGGCCTTGATCCATAGCCCAGCTGTCTTTGAACCTGTATTCTATCCCAGATTCATCTATATTCATGACCTGCCGGCCCCATCCCTGAGGGCCTGATCAGAGACACTCACTACCAAGCTCAGCCACAGATTTCTTTAATGTAAAAGCCTCCGTGAAATTCCCAATTTGTAGACTTCATCAATTTGGGAAAGAAAATGTCAACTAATGTAAGTTGGATGTTAATTTTCAAACAAAATAGTTAAATCCAGCTTCGGAAGTTAAAGGATGTTCCTATGACTGCACATGATGAATAACACCCAAAAAGACAGTGCTGGAGCCGGGCGTGGTGGCGCACGCCTTTAATCCCAGCACTCGGGAGGCAGAGGCAGGCGGATTTCTGAGTTCGAGGCCTGCCTGGTCTACAAAGTGAGTTCCAGGACAGCCAGGGCTACACAGAGAAACCCTGTCTCGAAAAATGAAAAAAAAAAAAAAAAAAGACAGTGCTGGGATTAACACACACACACACACACACACACACACACACACACACACACGAAGAAAATGGTGGAGTTTCCAGCTGTGGGCTTTGTTCCTGGTAAAACAATGACAGCAGGCTGTTGCCCCAGCACCCATCTGGAAGCCTCTATAAGCCTGGCCAACACCATCACCTCTCACCCAGGCATGGACCCAACTTATGAGAGCAGGGGACTCTCCTCTGTCTGGCTCTAGGATTATCTCTCACAGGCTCTCTTTCCTCAACTTCTAAGGTAACAGGAGTCACCAAACCTCCAAGGTCTCTGGACCTTTGTAATTCTCTGGGTCATAAACTGCTATGTTAGCTACTTAGCAAAAGGCCTTGAGGAAGAAAGACTTTTGGGCTCACACAAGAGGCACGGCAGTGGAAGTATGAGGTGTTTGGTCACATGCATAGCAGTCAGGAAAACAGAGAAGGGTGAAGTTGAGTGCTGATTTANGAGTCACCAAACCTCCAAGGTCTCTGGACCTTTGTAATTCTCTGGGTCATAAACTGCTATGTTAGCTACTTAGCAAAAGGCCTTGAGGAAGAAAGACTTTTGGGCTCACACAAGAGGCACGGCAGTGGAAGTATGAGGTGTTTGGTCACATGCATAGCAGTCAGGAAAACAGAGAAGGGTGAAGTTGAGTGCTGATTTAGGATACGTTTCTTAAAATACCAACCCTGAACCTCCTATCCATGCTAGCTCTCTCTCCTCTCCTGACCTGGGCAGTTTCATCTCTCCTGGACCCTGTGTAGTATACCATCCCCATCTTGTTGCTGAGAGAAAGCCCAGACACTACCCTTCTAGTTTTCTGACTTTCTTTTGAGGGGACAGCAGTAAAAAAAATACTCAGTTGAACTCTATAGCTCTGTGACCTTCAGGTTTTCCTCTGTGTCCCTGCCTCAGAGTGTCTCCATGAAGTTCACCTCTCAGGGCTCTTGAGTCCTAAAAGGAAGCACTCTCAGACCCTTGCTCAGAGCTTCAGAGGTGCTAGATCCTAGTGAGACACTGTTGGCAATGTCCACCTGTTGCTAAAATCCCTTGGTGGGGAGAGCATTACCAATAGCCACCTCTCCTTGAAAGAGTCTACTGACTTCCTTATAGATACTCCTCCCTGAGCCAGCGGAGCTTGGAAAACCTTACCCGTAGGGATGGGGCTTTTCCTGTAGGGCCATGCAATTTTAAGGCAGTCAGGTGGCAGGGAGCATATGGACACCGGGTTGAGAAGCCCACTGAGTTCTCCTCCTCTCTATATGTACAGAGTGAACTGTAAGTCCAGCTGGAGTGACTTTTGCAAGGGGCACAGGTGAATGTCCCTAGATATCAGAGGACTGTCACTCACAATACCACCCTTTCCAGGCCCTCATCCTTCAAGGTAATACCATTTCTGGCCAACATCTGTGTTCACACAGATTTTTTTCTTTTTTTTCCTGAGACAGGGTCTTTCTACATAGTCCTAGCTGTCCTGGAACTAGCTCTGTAGAACAAGCTGGCCTCAGACTCACAAGCATCTACCTGCCTCAGCCTCCCAAGGCATTAAAGGCATGAGCTACAACCACCCATCATGCAGAATTTTATACAAGCCTATTTGTGTTCCCTGGCCTTTCAAGATACCCCCTCCTTAGGATGCCACATCAGTGACCATAGCACTCCACTCCTAACTGCCTCACCACAGTCTTGGAACCATCCTTGTCCTTCTAAGCTTCTTCCCTAGAGACAAGGGTGGGATCAAGCCTGAGATGGGCTTCCTACACATCTTCCTGTCCAGTACCCTCACCCTGACAAGATGCCAAGAGAAGGCTGGTGACACCTGCTCAGCATTCAGCAGACACTCAAAAAACACAAGCCTGCTTCCCTCTTTCTTTGTTGTCAGAGAAGTGGGTGCAGAACCAGGAGGTAGGGGCCTTCAGATGGATCAAGAAATCCCCATCCGGGGTTCACCAACCAGATACACTGCTGGTGGCTCACAGAGGCAATACCTCTCAGGTCCCCATTCATGAACTGTCACCTAACCTAGAACTCAACGTAGAAAACTGGACAACTTAGTTGCTTGTAGATAGTAGCATTTATATGCTTCTTCAGTGTCACCAGGAGTGGCCCTGCCACTCTGGTGGTCACCTGTGGATACATGTGGCAGAAACATTTAGATGAACCAACTCTGATTGCAACACAGTTGTCTTGAGGTTTCTGATCACTATGTTTTGACACTACACACCTACACCTATGAACTAGACAGTCAGGATGTCTAGGAGAGCCAGCTCCATCCACACTCGCATGTACCCCAAACCATAGAATTTCCAGAATAGGGCTGGAGAGATGGCTCAGCAGTTAAGAGCACTGACTGCTCTTCCAGAGGTCCTGAGTTCAATTCCTAGCAACCACATGGTGGCTCACAACCATCTGTAATGGGATCTGATGCCCTCTTCTGTTGTGTCTGAAGATAGCAACAGTATACTCGCATACATTAAATAAATATTTTTAAAAAGAAAAGAAAAATGTATATATTAAAAAAAGAGAGAGAGAGAGAATTTCCAGAATAGCTCCACTCCTGTCAATCATGTCTTCCTCACAGCCTGGGCAGCAGTGGCCCACCTGAGACAAAGCTCAACTTCTCTCAGCAGTCAGAGGCAGGCCAGCAGAACAACCTGATCCAATGTGGGCCAATACCTCTGAAGTTCCTCTTAAATGAAGCAGAGACTTGAAAGCAAGGACCAAGCCGTAAGCGCATCCATGTTCACAGCATTTTTCGTGACAAACAAAAGATGGAGCCATGCCAACTGTCGACAGACAGACAGACAGACAGACAGATAAATAAAATGTGGTCTGACACATTGTAGATAGTAACTAATCTTGAGGGCGCAGTCAATGGCAGCCCAATCACAGGACGAGCACACAGGCCCGCACGCAACTGAGCTCAGCAAAGCAGTCAACTTCATGAGACAATGTTTGTGAGCCGTGGGTGCCAGGGAGAGAGATGGGGTGTGTGTGATGGGGACATTGGCTCTGCTGGGGAAGATGGGTAAGCTCTGGAGATGGAATGTAACGATGGTTAAAGAGCGCTACAAAGGAATACAATGCCACTCCCTGGTCTGCACACATGAAAACTTTATAGTGCCATGTATTTTTACCTCAGTAACAAGAAGGGAACCAGTTGAAAAGATAGCTCAGTAGTTCCTTTCACAGAGGACCCAGGTTCAGTTCCCAGTAGCTAACTCCAGTTCCAGTGGGATCCACTGCCCTCTTCTGGCCTCCTCAGGTACTGCATGTGCATAGAGGCCCCCCCCACCCCCACGTTGACAAGACATCCAAAAAAAAATAGATTTTTTTTTTAAAAGAAGAAAGCATCTAACATGACTTCTGAGCCATAACTGTACCTGTAATCTTGCCCTGCCTGATCTTCTGAACCTTGTAGTGAATGGAGGTTCCCACCAGCAGGTAAACATCATAGGCTGGATTCAGAAGGATGTTCTCCAAGATCAACAGCCTGACTTCCGCAGGGCGAACATTCTTAGCACAGAGAAAACAAGAAAGAGGTTGAAGTGGGGTGGGGAATGGGGGGAGGTAAGAAAGGTTCTTTGTGTCGGTCAGTGGTGGTGCATGCCTTTAATCCCAGCACTTGGGAGGCAGAGTCTGGCAGATTTCTGAGTTCAAGGCCAGCTTGGTCTACAGAGTGAGTTCCAGGACAGCCAGAGCTACACAGAGAAACCCTGTCTCGAAACCCACCCCCCCCAAAAAAAAAAAAGAAAGAAAGAAAGAAAGAAAGAAGGAAGGAAGGAAGGAAAGAAAGAAAGAAAGAAAGAAAGAAAGAAAGAAAGAAAGAAAGAAAGAAAGAAAGGAAGGAAGGTTCTTTACTTTTACGGTGGTGGTGGTGGTGGTAGTGGTGGTGGTGGTAGTGGTAGTGTGTGTGTGTGTGTGTGTGTGTGTGTGTGTGTCTGTCTGTCTGTCTGTGTGTGTGTGTGTGTGTCTGTGTCTGTGTGTATTTTAATGTGTCTGTGCACTACACGCATGCATCATTTCCAATGAGGCCAGAAGAGGATGTTAGCTCCTCTGGACCTGGAGTTACAGATGGTTATGAGCTGCCATGTGTGTGCTGAGGAAATAAATCTAGGTCCTATGGAAGAGCAGCAAGTGCTTTTAAGTGCTAAGCCATTGGTTTGTTTTGTTGTCATTTTTAATATTTTTCTTTTAAATTACATGTACATGTCTGTATCTCTGTGTACGTATGTCACATGTGTATAGGTGCCTATGGAAGCCTGAGAGGAAACTAGATATCCTGTATCCAGATTTTTTTGACCCAAATGATACAGGTACTGGGAATTGGACTTGGGTTCTCTGCAGGAGCAGTGAGTGTTCTTGACCACTGAGCCATTTCTACAGCCCCATTTGTTCTATGTCTATGCAGTGCTGGGGACTGACCCTAGGATTAGCCCATGCTAGGTCCACAGCTCAGAGACAGAACCCTGATTTTGTTTTTGTTGTTGTTTGTTTTGTTTTTGGCTTCTCAGTATATTCATTCAGGAATAAATAAGTAAGGTATAGAGAAACAGGACATCATTTATAACCCCACACCCTAGAATCCAGGAGGACCTCATAGGTATGGCACCAAGAAGCATTCAAAACTGTCACTGCCAAAAGCCTATGACCACTCACCGTACCTTACACATGCTCTAGCTTGATTTAAAGTGACAGTAACCACACAGAAGGAAACCAGATGACCCAGAGCAATGTCTTCAGATGCTTAAGTTCTCACTCCACAAGTGCTCAGCGGTCCAGGAGGACCTGAGAGGTGGAGTATTGTGTGTCCTCAGTCCCTACTCCCTAGTCTCTTCCCCACCTAGTGTTCGGGAAGCAACTCAAGAGACTGAGACAGGTTTGCAAGGCCTCCGTCCAGTGTGCCCTGGGTGTTAGACTCCTCAGTGCCTGTGGCTTTCATTGTTGGAGAAAACTAATGGCAGACTTGATCCTTGTTGACAGAAATGCCAATATACCCAGACTGTTCTTGGTGGATTTATGGCCATTTTCAATCTCCATAATTTGCTTCAGCACCCCTATAGCCTAATAGATCTGGACTCTAGGCTGGTGCTGCCAAGCAAAACTGACAGGAAAAGCCTTTTACTAACTGGAGAGAGGCAGGGAGATGCAACCATCCGTAATTAGCTACTGAGCCCGCCTCAAGGCTTCAGCTCGAGCAGAGGGAGATACAACATGGGAGACAGCTGAATCTCAGATGGTAGGTGTGTGCCTGCTGCAGGATAAGGAGTACTTCCTGGAAATGAGGTAACTCCTCCAACACTGAGGAGCAGAGGCTGTGACCCCTGAGACAGTGACTTCTGGAGCCTTAACCCTGCCCCTACACCATGGTTCAACTAATCAAATAAACAGAAAGATATAGAAGTCACAACACCCTAAATCCAGATGTGTAATCCACTGTCGTCCTTACCCTACTGTGGAACCCAGGCCCACCTTGTAGACAGCCTCCTGAATTCGAGCCTTGAGCTTGGAGCTTCCAGTCTTCATCCCAGACACTAGGACGGTGTCTCCTTGCTTGGCCGCCTTCTCCATCTCTGAGATGTAGGAAGGTGGGATATACGTAGACTCCAAGAAGGTGAGGATGCTGAAAGGGGAACACATCACGAGACCTAAACACAGAAATTTCCAGATCCCACGGTGGCATCTACCATTTCTAGGGTCTACTACTGAGGGCTGGACCCCAGAATAAGGAACGTTGACATCATGAATAATTCTGCTCGGTAATACTTGGTAACACATCTTCCTGATCTTGGGACTGGGCACTATAACACCCATATATAATGACATTCACTGGGTCCACAGGGAAGAGGCACATTAAAAGGCAAGCCCAAGGCCCCTGCAGATCAGCACAGCAAGTAAATCACATATGGTGAAGCCTCCTGTTGCTGACAAGTAAGGTTAGTTTATGGGGTTCCAGCTTCGTCTCTCTTTCAACCTGCAATTCACAATAAGGCCCCTGCTCTGCACAAGAACAACAACCAGCAGGACATACTTGCAGTTGCCCCAGGATACCCCAGCACCGCCCTAAGCTGTGGTTTATCATCCAGTAGTTCAGGGACAGAGTGCAGCAAGTATTCACAATGCCTAGGCCTCATGCCTAGCATTCATACACATACCAACTGGACTGTCGTGCTCATAAATGTCAAGTCTCCAAAAGTCAAAGGAAGACCAAGGGACTTTCCCAGATTGACAGACAAAAAAGACAAGTGACAGCATGCAATGTGTGACCCTGGGTTGCTATTGTAAGGTCTGAAGATAGCATGCATGTGAGTAAATTTGCTGATTTAAAAAATACACATTTTATTTATTTTTATTTTGTGTGTGTGCCTTGTCTGCATGTATATCTGCACCATGTGCATGCAGTGCCTGTGGAGGTCAGAAGAAAGTGCTGGATCCATTAGAACTGGAGCTACAGAAAGCTGTGAGATATATGGATGGTAGGAACCAAACCTGGATTCTTTGATAGAGCAGCCAATGCTCTTATCTGCTGAGCCATCTCTCCAGCCCCAATTTCCTGTTCTTGATAACTTTATTGTAGAGACTCAAGAAAATATCCTAATGGTAGTGAAAGCACAGTAAAATAATCAAAGGTGACAGGACATCATGCTGGCAACAGGCCCTCAAGTAATTTAGGGAAACATTTTCTGCATTACGCTGGTGTTTTCTGTAGGTTTTAAACTGAATTCCTCCACTGCCACTCCAGCCAACAGACAGCCTCCAGCCACAGCTTTCAATGTAAGAAGCATGACTCAGTGAAGAATTAAAAAAAAAAAAAATCTAGCTGGGCGTGGTGGCGCACGCCTTTAATCCCAGCACTGGGATTAAAGGAGGCAGAGGCAGGCGGATTTCTGAGTTCGAGGCCAGCCTGGTCTACAAAGTGAGTTCCAGGACAGCCAGGGCTAAAGAGAAACCCTGTCTCGAAAAACCAAAAAAAAAAAAAAAAAAAAAAAAAAAAAATTTGCATTTATTTACCCCAACCCCCATCCAGTGGTGTGTGTGTGTGTGTGTGTGTGTGTGTGTGTGTTCATGTCACTGCTCAAGTGAAGTCAAAGGACAATTTGCAGGAGTCAATTTTCCTACCATGCAAATGGCCTGGGGACTCAAGTCATCTTGGTGATAAGCTCCTTTGCCCACTAAGCCACCCTGCTAACCCAGAAGGAACTTTCATTCTGTCAAGCATGCATTTGATTCAGCACAGTTTCAGTAGCTACCATGCTGGAGAAAGCAGATCTACAGAGGTCTGAGTGCAAATGTCAACTCTATCACTTACCAACAAGCCCACTCTCCCCAGACCTCAGTTTCCCTAGCTGGAAAGTGGGAATGTCAGAGGTCGGCAGGCCAGATGGCAGCCAGGGAGGGGTGTAATAAGTCCAGTTGCTCTGAAGCCCCCTCCCTGTAAATCTGTCTGTATACTACGCTGAGGATCTAGCCTATCCTGAGAACTGTGTTCACTACTGGCCTGTCCTCCTAGCCAGGACTTGCTGCCCCAACTACACCCTTTAGCTTGCTCACCAAGGAAGTACTACCCTTTGTGGCCACCCACATGTCCCTTATATACCCCAAGATAGGCTTCTAGAGTTTTGTGTCTTCTCTATCCAATCAAACATCCTAACTTCTCTAACAAGTTCCTATAGAATATACCACGATGAGCCATAGAGGCTGCCAGTTGTCCACATGCTTGGGAGGCACTAAACTCTCTTCCCCAATCAGTCACTGTAAGCCCTTGGTGGCATCCTGGGTGGCACCCTGACCTTTTTACTGACAAGAGGAAGCCTAAGGACCTCCAATTTCCTGCTTCTACTCAAAGGCAGCCAGGCCTTGTCACAGAGCCTCTTACCGGAGTGCATTGTGGGAGTCTGAGAATCCATTGGCCTCTGTATCCTTCACAATTGTCCAGTCAAAGACCAGTCCTGCCAAGGTGCTGAAGGTATTCCCTGTAAAAGAGTTCAGAGAGGCAAAAGCACGTAAGTTTGTTCCCTGGAGTCCTAGAACAGGGAGATGGCAGCTTTTACTACACACAGTGTGCTCAGTGCCACACCCCTGCAAGGTGAATACCATGACCTTCATTTCAGAAAGGGGAAACTCAGGCTCAAAGGAATGGTGATACTTGCTAATTACCATAAAAGGCTGAACCAAGATTTGACCTTAGGCCTGTCCCTCCCCACTTAACCTTGACCCCTCGGTTGGTATAGACACTTTAGGAGGCCACTGATAACTAAGCCATTAATCCCCCTCCTTGACATCTCCTGAACAGAGACTGCCTCCCTTCAAGGTACAGGAGGATGGAAGTACATCTTGGCAGCAGGGACCACAAAGGGAAGCAGGGCAAAGATTTTCACCAGACTGGAATCAAGACCCAGGGAGGAAATGGAGACAAGGTATAATCCATGAGAGCATGCGCCCAAGGGCCTCTTCAGCCAGGTCCATCTCCTGAGTTTGTACTACCTCTCAAAAGCCCGTCAATTATCAACCCCCTGACAGGGCCAGATCCTTCATGAGCTCCTCCCTTCCCCAGGCCACATCTCTGAACACTCCTGCTCCTGCTCCTGCTCCTGCTCCTGCACCTGCACCTGCAACTGCAACTGCAATCTTCAACATGAGCCTACGACAGACATTTTAAACCCACATCATAAAGCAGTAGGATCTGTAAAATCAGACCACACTGAAATCTCACCTTCTCTACCCAAGATGTCAAAGCCCAAATCAGAAGATAGAGAGATGCCTCAGAGGTTAAGAATGCTGGCTGCTATTTCGGGAAACCCGGGTTTGATTCCCAGCATCCATGTCAGGTGGCTCACAACTGCCTGGAACTCGATTCCAGGGTATCTAACATCCTCTGAATTCTATGAGCATCTGCATGCAGGTGATGTAGCATGTATACTCATGCAAGCACATAATACACATAAAGATTACACTAATAAACCTTTGGTTTTAAAGACCAAATCAAACCACACTTAGCAAAAAGTCCAGAGAAAGGTGGCCTTTGACTTTACTTCTCAGGGAAGACTAGAGGAAGGGGAGTGTTATGGTCTCAATGAAAATGTCCTCACAGTCTCACAGGGAGCAGCACTGCTGGAGGTACAGCCTTGCTGGAGAAAGTGTGTCAAAGGGTGGGCTTTGAGGTTTCAGAAGCTCATATCAGGCTTAGCAGCTCACTTCTCATGTTGCTTGCCAATCCAAGCGTAGATCTACCTCTCTGCCCCTCTCCAGCATGATGTCTGCCTATACTCCACCATGCTTCCCACCATGATGATAATGGACTAAACAACTTACAATTGTAAGCCAGCCCCAATAATTTTTTTTCCTTTATAGGAGTTGCTATGGTCATGGTGTCTTTTCACAGAAATAAAAATTCTAAATAAGACAGGGAAGGACCTGAGCTGCTCACCACCTCACAGCCTCGCCCCCCCTTTCTCTGTGACACAGCTGAGACCACAGGAATCTCCTTTTTTCCATGGTATGCCCACACAGCCCAGTCCAGCCATTAACAGCCAAGCAGGTTGGCTGACCCTGCAAGATGCTGATGGAGACAAGAGGATATCCTGTATTCCCTTAGGCTGTACAGCCATGGTCTTGACTGGCTATTTACATATCCAAGAGCACTCTGAGAATTCCTCTTGGCTTGGTGCAGACCCCTTCTTTCTACTATACAATAGGAATAAAAACTTCACCATATGCATCTACTGGATCAGTTCACAAAGTGTCTCTAGCAGGCTGCAGAGACAGCTCAGTGGTTAAAACCATGCATACTGTGTTTACACAGGAAATGAGGAAATGAGTTTGGTTCGCAGCACCCACACTGGGTAGCTCAAAATCACCTGCAAGTCCAGGTCCTGACCTTTAAGGGCACCTGCACTCTCATGTACAAACCCACACATACACATGAACATAATACGAAATAAATCTTAAGAAAGCACTGTCACCAGTGAGCCTTAAGGAGGGCAGGGGAGACAGATGCCATACAAGGGGTCTGTCTCATAGAATGTCTGTGTCTGCACATATGGCTTCTGGGCTCAGCTGCTAGTCCCTTTTCTTGCCCCATGGTTGCTGA
Source organism: Mus minutoides (assembly GCA_902729485.2). NCBI lineage: Eukaryota > Metazoa > Chordata > Mammalia > Rodentia > Muridae > Mus > Mus minutoides. The sequence goes on from LR749692.1 coordinate 543,137, forward strand.
CACTCACAAGAGGAAGAGGTGACAGATGTGATGACTCGAGTCAGAAGAACTAAGGGCTTCTTAAAGTTTCACATATTCAGAAGGATGTGCATAGGGAACTAACTGGAATTTTCTAGGCTCTCTGTGTATGCAGACAAGCATGGAACCAGCTGAGAACATGCTCCCTTGGGGTGTGAGCTAAACCAAGGTGACAGCAGAGGCTCAGAGGGGCCTGAAAACCTTACCCTGCACCTGTGGGCACAAATAGGCCAGACACAGCCAAATACTGCCTTCTCTGCCAGTCACTGTACCATCCTACATCCCACCTGGGCTGAGCTCTAGAGAACTCAAGTCACATCTCTCTTTCCTAGATGGATGGCCCTACCCTGCATATGCACCAACTCTCCCTACCCAGGCTCCCACAGGTAGAGGGAGGAAATGGTTAAGAATGAGAAGAGGAAACAGGAGGACCCAGGAAACCAGGAGCCAGGGGGAGGGTAGCAAAGAAGGCATTCCAGGATGCATGAAAGTGGCAAGGATGCAGCACCCTGAATCTCTAAGACTCTGTGTCACCAGAACACAGGCCAGTGTTCCACCACAGTCCACAGTCTTCCAGGGAGCAGGAGTTGAGCATGAAGCCAAGCCTGGCTCCTTCTGAGCACACTGCCCCGTATGCCGTGGGCAAGGTGGAGATTAATTACTCCTGACAAAATAAACCACGGGAAGCCATATTATGGCTCCCCTGCTGTGGCCCAGGGCCCTCCAGCAGGGAGGGAGGGTAAGGAAACCAATTCCACATAAGGATTCCCAAGAGCAACAGGCTGGGATTGGGAGCAGGCCAGGCCCGAAGCCTTGCTTCTCCACTTGAGAAGTAGCTATGAGCACCCACTGTGTACAACCCACAGAGCCCTGGACCTCAAAGCCTCACAACCAAGAGATCCAAACCAGGAATGCAGACTCCAAGGGACAAACCACTCCTGTCCTAATACCAGGAGGGCCACAGAAAAACATGCAACTCAAACGAACAAATACGTGTCCAATGTTCATGGGCTCCAAAGTCCAGAAGCAGCAGAGGAAGAATAAAGCCAAGCGCTGAGCTCAACAAATAAAACAAGTCCTGAGGCCGGTAAGGGTCGATAGAAGTAGGCAGAAGAGAGAAAATTCCACCTGGGAAGCCAGGGTGGAGGAACACTGGAGCAGGGTGCAGGGCTTCTGACAGCAGAGACTTGGTGCAGCACAAGCACAGGTTGGGGGCGGCGCAGCTCTGGGCACCTGGAGCATGCTCAGTTACAGCTCACTGATGCACATGGTACAAGAGGGATGGGAAATGCTCCTGAAAGCAAATTGCTAGCAACATCCTCAGCTCTTAAACTGTGGGTTGTCATCACGACTGAATGCGGGGTCCATAAAAGATACAACAGTGAAACATTTCACATGGGGGCAGCGAGCAGAAAGGAGTGAAAACTCAAGTGTGTAACGTCACGTGTGGAGCCACACAACTTGACTGCAGTCTTGGTTCTGAACATGCAACATGTGGACTTTGGTTGTCACGGACTGGACTCAGTCGGTCCCTCAACCCGCAGGAGAATCAGTTTTGGGGTTGTTTGTTTGTTTGTTTGTTTTGACTGAAACAGGGTCTCACTGTATAGACCAAGCTAGTGTTGAACTCACAGAAATCCACCTGCCTCTGCTTCCCCGAGAATGGGATTAAAAGCATGGGCAACCACACCTGGCTAACATGAGCATTTTGCATTTGGGCATGCCATCATGCTCAGACCTCAGACCACCGTGTGTTACAAATGCAGTGGTTTTACTTTACACACAAAGGTTTCTGCTCTTAAAAGTATCATAATCGTTTAATTAAGAAAAACAATAAGTTTCTGTATATTCCCGCCACTCCTCAGCACATACCAAATTATCTTTGAGGTTATATTGTTATTAATTTTTATTTTAAAAACTGCTCCAGGAGGGTAGGTCCAGTGGGACATGCCTAGAATCCCAGCATCTGTACAGTAGAGGCAGGAAGACCAGGGCTACAATACATCCTCAGCCACAGTGAGTTTGAGGCCAGCCTAAGTTATAAGACCTGCCTCAATCTTTCCCTCGCCACAAAAAAAAAAAAAAAAAAAAAAACCCACAAAACAAACAAAAACGGTTGCTGCCAACAACTTAGGAAATCGGTTTGTAAATTCTGGCTTGGGAATTCTGAAATATCCCGAAATGCATTTCTCTTATCTTGCACTATGTATTTATGAAAAGCAGCGTTCTCAGCACAGAGACCTCAAAGATCAAAATATTCATCAGCTTTGCAAAGTACAGCAGTCACTTTGTGTCCCACAGTATCGAAAACCCTGCTGGGATTTAACTCTTCTTGTAAAAGAGAGCAAGCACTCCCATCTTGTTAGTATGCAAATTTGCTTTCATCTCTAATAAATAGTAAAACTATATGAATACAAAAGCATTGTTTTAAAATAAATGCATGATTTACTCTGAGGAAAAATCTGACTTGATGCCTACTTTAGGTTCTTAGACACGGAGACCACATGAAATCTGCAGGGAACAAAGGCTGCAGGAGGAGGACATTTAAGGAGTCTGTCCTAGTCCACTTTCAGTTCCTAAAATAGAATACATCTAAGACAGAGTGTGACAGTTTAGATTCTGAGCATCCACAAAGACTTGGTCACTAGTCTATAAAACCATTGAGAGTGGAGGCACGCTACTGCATGGGATACTGGAAAGCAAACAGGGTTAAACAAGCATGTACTGAAACTTCTGAACCCATAAGCCAAATGAAACCTTTCTTCTTTCAAAGGTGATTGCCTCGGGTAATTACTCATAGTAGAATGTTAAGATACCAAGAGGATGGATGTGCAAGATTAGGTTGTCACATCTAGTGAAGAACGCATGTCAAGATGCATCATGGGGGAGCAGAGATCTGGCTCATACAGTACGTGACTGGCATGTGTAAAGTTCTTGGTTTGAATCCCAGAATCACAGAAAACCAGGTATGCTTATAATTCTATCACCCTGTAGGCAAGAGGCAAAAGGCATAAGGAAGGAGGGCTGAAGTTGAAGGTCATCCTCAGCTACATAGAGAGTCAGATAAAGGTCAGCCTGGGCTACATATGAGCCTGAGTCACAACAAGCAACTTTCTTAATCGCATTATAAATGTGGCCAGAATGCAGAATGTGGTGGTTTGAATATGCTTGGCCCAAGGAAGGGAGTGGGACTATTAGGAAGTGTGGCCTTGATGGAGGAAGTATGTCACTGTGGTAATGGGCTTTGAGACCCTCTTCCTAACTTCATGGAAGTCAGTCCTCTCCTGGTTGCAGCTGCATTAAGATAAACACTCAGCTCTTTCTCCAGTGCCATGTCTGCCTGTACAACACTGCCATGCTTTCTGCCATGATGATAATGGACTGAACCTCTAAACCTATAAGCCAGCCCCAACTAGTCATGGTGTCTCTTCTCAGCAATGGAAACCCTAAGACACAGAAGGATAGGCAGGCAAGCGGCTGACCTGCCCAAGAATAAATTGAACAAAACAATGGTAACCAGGCTAATCCAGCAAGACCAGCTTTGGTCCCTCTTATGACTAAACAAACTCTTACAGGGGCCATCACCCCTGTGCAAACATACTCTGAGGACAGAGTTTCAGGCAGGCAAATCACATCGAGAACATAGCAGGCAGATGGTCTATGATGCAGAGTGCAGAAAGCTGCCAACAGCCGGGAAAAGTACTGTAGCATGAACAGTCAGAGCAGCAGCAGCATACTCTGCCACATGTGGGCTGTGTCACCCCAGAGAAGTTACCACAGCTTCCTTGTCTGTGCAATGGGCATTACCAAACTTGTCCGTGGCCTAGCACGGGGGCCGACACCCACAGGCTCTCACAGGACATCTGTTAAGGTGCAGAGCTAGTGTTGAGTAACACCAGGAATCTAGCAAAGGCCCAACAATACCTCTCAGACAGTGAAGTCCTCAAAGCTTACAAGGGTCAAGTTCACTCACTGAAGAGACTTGGACCAAAATAGACAACAAAGGTAAGCATATCTGGCTGAGGAAAGCCAGTCAGAAAGCACATCACTCAGCTGCACCTTAAAGATTCATTTACATGTGTGAATGTGGACCTAGTGTCCCGACAAGGCCGGAAAAGGGTGTTAGATTCTCTGGACTTGGAGTTACAGGTGGTTTTAAGCTGCTATGTGAGTACTGGGAATCAAACCTAGGTCCTCTGCAAGAGCAGCCAGTGCTCTTAAGCACTAAGCCATCTCTCCAGACCCATTCATCTGTGCTTACTCGAGAGAACCTAAAACACATTTACGTAGAAATTCTGCAAAGTGGAAACCCAAAATTCCACCAGCTGAAGGCTGGAGACACAGCTGTTTGTCCACACAGTGGAGTGCTGCCAATAATAAGAACAACTGCTGTCACGTGTACTAAACACAGGAACTGGAGGCACCAGGCTTAGTGGGAGTGAAAGGTGACAGTCAGAAGACTGTGGCTGTGCCATACAGCCACACTTTCAGGAAAAGTCCAGAGCAAGAAAGGCAGACAGAAAGCTGGCTGTGGCCAGGGGCGTCAGGGCTGGGCTACAGTCAGCCAGCGGTAAGCATGCACAGGTGAGTTTCCTTCTACACTGGTGAGAAGTTTCTAAAATTATACAGTGATGCAACGATGATGGCACTATTTTGTGAATTAAGCCCAAACCCACTTTTCAAAAAGGTAAATTAGGTCTGAAGGGATGGCTCAGTGGTTAAGAGCACTTGCTGTTCTTGCAGAGGAGCAAGTTTTGTTCCCATCCTCTACATGGAGGCTGTAACTCCAGTTTCAGGTGATCAGAAGTCCACTTCTGGACCTGTGGGTACTCTACACATGTGGTGCACATACATACATGCATGCAAACACTCATATGCACATAAAATAAATAAATCTAAAAAAAAACAAGGTGATTTAATGCATATAAATCTCAGAAGAAAAAATCTTTAAATACCTTCAAGCAGAAACAGAGAAGGGGTTAGCAAACTATAATTCCTAAAGTAAGTATGGCCCTCCTACTTTTATAAATAAAGTTTATCAGGACGCTTTCACTCATGGCTGCATCACCTATGGCTTCTTGGAGCAAAAAGGTCCCCAGTGAAAAGACATACACCCAGAGACTCTTGGTCACGTTTACTACACAGCCCATCACAGAACAAGATGGCTTACTTCTGATCCAAAGCAGGACTCACAGAGCCAAGTTAGAGCTCAGACTCTGGCTCAGCTACAAGGCAACAACACACCTGCCCCACCTGCCCCACCTACCCAGTGTACGCCCATGGCTGATAAACCCACAACCTTCACTACTCACCCTGTGCACCCACTCAGCTGTCCCCAGGGTCTTCTTCCCAGCTCTACTGTCCCCCATGCTTTATAAACAGTCATGACCTGAAGATGTTTGGGACTGGACGTGATTCTGATCTTGTAGTTTTCAGATCTGGGGGTATTTACACAGACTCTTCCAAGTATCTCAAGAAGCCTAACACTGAGCACATTTCAGATTCTGGATTTTCCAACTCGGGCTGTTTATACCATGCACATACCTTGTTTATTGACAGGATATATTCCTACACCCCAAGGTTCTGGGACATGTATTAGACGACCATGCACTGAAGGCTAAGTTAATAGCCATGGTGCTGTGCTCCTGGGACGTGGTATACTTTTACGCAATTAGGACCTAGTAAGGAGAATGTGGAGAGCTTTTGGAGCCACTTCTAGAAACCTGGCAGGTATTTGACATTGGGCCAGGATACAGAAGTAGGCCTCAGGCAGGAATATGACTTTGGGCTAAGACTCAGAAGTAGGCTCAAGATGAATACAGCTGAGGAATGTGTATTTTCTGTATCTTGATGGGTCTTGTTAATACCCTGAATACAGTAATCTATGCTTTATTTGTTCCTTAACTACTTTGTTTATGACTTAGAACTGACTGTATCCTTTGTATGTACCTAGAATGCTATAAAAGCAGACTGGAAACAAAAAAAATAATAAACCTACTTCAGCCTCAGAACTGGCTGGGGTCATGCTATAGTGTTGTCCAACTGTCTGTTTTCCTTTTTAATCCTCCCTCCCTCCCTCCCTCCCTCCTTCCCTCCCTCCCTCCCTCCCTCCCTCCCTAGGGAAGCTGGCTTAGTCAGGAGAAGTTACATCAACAGGGACAAGGGCTTGAAAGGGATTATCTGGAGCCCACTCCTTCCACCTCTTGGTTTCCTGGCTGCTGGAAGGTAAGCAGTCTCCTGTGATGAAAATGCCCACCATGATGCTCTGCCAAGCCATGGGCCCAAAGACCTGGGCTGGAACCTCTATAAATACACATCGAAATAAGAATGTCCCATTCTTAACTTGTTGATCCCAGGTGTTTGTGACAACTATAACAAGCTGAACAACAAACTCTTCTTGCTGCTTCCAAGTCAGCCTCCATCCCACACAGTCTGCCTACCACCAGACAAGGCCACACACAAGAACACCACCCCAGAGCCAGTCACTATCCATGACAGTCAAGAAGTGATGCCCAATACACTGAGCCAGCAGCCAACAGGTGCCCTCATCTACACCTGTTTAGAGGTCTGGAGTGTTTAAGAAATCAAACTCAGCTTAGAAACAGAGCAGGAAGAAGGGTTCCTACTGCTCAGTATGGTCATTACGTCTGTGGGCAGCTCTTCCAATTCCACCGCCCAGATGTCAGCTCCTGACACAGTAGTAACAAGGAGAAACTAACATGGGTACTATACCTACTCCCAGAGGCAGCTAAGACCTGTACACACTGGCCGGGCTGTCAAGGCTGTGAACATGAGGTAGGGTGAGGCCCTATGCCACCAGGGGACACAGTCACCTCAGAGTTAAGTTCCACCCCCTCCACTGCTCTCTTGGCAGTGACTTTCCCTTTCTGGCTGGAACAGCAGCTATTCATGAGAAGACACAGCAACTGAGCTATGGCCAAGAAGGGAGCCTGCCAAAGGGCAGAGTGGATGCAGTCACCTTCTGAGTCCAGAGCCTGGATCTTCAGCTCCAGCGGAGAGTCCTCGAGATAGAGCTCACGGGTGGTAGAGACGATCTGAATGCCGTGGATGAGATCAACGATGGCGTCACAGCGCAGCACCTGCCCTGTAGCTGCAGGGGCAAAGAAGAACAGCACTGAGAATGGTGCCCAGTCACCGTCCCAACTCCAGTGGCATTGACTACAGTAACCAAGAACCCAACACGCCACAGTAAGAACCCAATTCACCCCAGGAGCAAGCAGTATATTCTGATAGCTAGCATAGCTACCCTAACAGGAAGACTGGCTTTCTCATCATTTCTTTGTGAGCCCACATTTAAAGCTGTGTGAGGAAAACTTCCTCCAGGAAAATGCAGCTGTGCTTAGGCTGCAACCATGAAGGGACGTGGCAAACACAATAGCTGACTGAGCCTCTCTCTGCCGGGGCACCAAGATCAGGACCCACACTGCTGCTTGTCCCTCGTACTTGTTCTTTTGGTGTTGGTGTGGCTTTTCTGAAAATTTTTATTTACTTATTACTGTGTGGATGATGGGTGGGGAGGCTGCTTAGCACAGCATACACGTGGACACATGCGACAACAGGGGACAGTTCTGTGGAGCCAGTTCTGGGGATGGAACTCAAGTCTCCTGGTTTGTGTAGCCATTCCCTTGGCCTCCCAGTTTCACTTACATCAACCTTCTATAAGACTACCCAGTATATCACAAAGGGAATGCATGGATATATGCACAGACCATTTTTTTTTTAAGATCTATTTATTTCATTTATGAGTACATGGTAGCTGTCTTCAGACACACCAGAAAAGGGCATCGGATACCATTACTGATGGTTGTGAGCCACCATGTGGTTGCTGGAAATTGAACTCAGGACCTCTGGAAGAGCAAGCAGCCAGTGCTCTTAACCGCTGAGCCATCACTCCAGCCTATGCACAGACCTTTTACTTCCTTACAGATAAGACAAATAAAATTACCTGGAGAACCCTCTAGAGTGAGGACAACTGTTGTATAATACTAGTGATTCTGACCATTCTCCAGACACCAGATAGAAACACTTGTTCTATCTGTATTAGCTCATGTATCAAAAGCCTTAAAATTTCTTATATTGCTGTGCTCAATAAGGTATTGTGTACATACCTATAGTCCCAGCTACTCAGAGATCTGAGGCGGTAGGACTGCTAGGGTCTAGTAGTTCAGCGGCAGACTGGACCCACCTCAAAACAAAAACTATGGGCTGGATAGAGGCCTGAGACATTTGTAGCACAGCCTATTCTTCCTAAGGACACAACCATATCAAATGTTCCCTAAGCACCTACAACTCCAGCTCCAGGAGGATCTGAAGCCTCCCACATCCACAAGTACCAGCATTCACATGCATACACTCACATACAAACACACATCAAACATATAATTAAAATATAATTTAAAAAGCAATAAAATATATATGCTGTGACCCAGCAAATCTGGGTATCTATGGTAGGTAGGAAATAAATAAGCCCAAGCTGTGTGTGCATAAAACTAGCGTTCCTAACACTGAACTGAAACTGAACACTCTAAATGTTTAACATGAGGGAATGTCTGTGAGATCGCCTCCTGTTAAAGATAGTACTCAGCAGGCTGGACACACGCCTTTGATCCTAGCACTTGGGAAGCAGAGACGGGTGGATCTTCTGTAAGTTCAAAGCCTGCCTGGTGTACTAGTCTACACAGGGAATTCCAGGACAGCCAGGACTACAGTAAGACCCCCATCTCAAAAAAGAAAAGGCATAGTGCTCAGCATTTAAAATATGGGTTGAAGAGATGACTTGGGTATGAGCTGTCTCACAACTACCTGTAAGTCCAGCTCCTGTGATCAAATGCCCTCTTCTGGCCTCCATGGTATACACACAGAGCATACACGTACACATAAATAAGATAAAATATTTTTAAAGTAATAATTCCTAGCAGAGGCTGAACATGTAGCTCAGTAATCCAGGACTTCCTTACACACAAGGCCCTGGGTTCAACCTCTGCACTGCTGAAAAATACTAATAATAAACATAGTAAAATGGAAATCATCACATCACAGTGCAGGGAGCCTAACAGAAGGTCACATGCTCTCGAGGTTCAGTTGGCCTCCTGTATCTGGGGATTCACAAACGCACACTCCAGCAAGCACACACTCAGGAAACATCCTCTGCACTGGGCACTCACATCCTGCCTCTACCCCTTAGATCACACGGTTTGCCAATCTGCAGAGCTTTGCAGCACATGAAGCATTGTGTGTTGTCTGAGATGGTTGAGGAATATAGGAAACAGTTCTAAGCCAACACTGCACCAGACCACTTGAGGGGCTGGTCCCAGGAGTACAGCATCCCAGGGGACCCTGGAACCAATCTACCATGGATCCTGAGGAAAACTGTACTCCACATCTACAATATAATGAATCAAATACAGGGAACGAAAAGACATGGTTTCCTATAGTAGGTCTTTTTTTTTTTTTTCATTTTGATTTGACACCAGTTAAGAGCATCTAAGGTAACAAATGCTAATTTAATTTATGAGTTTAGAAAGTCAGTCTCAGTGAGGAAAGACCAGAAAAAACACTTCCTACATACACCCCAGGTAGATGTCTCAAGGGGGTCCCTGTCTCACAACCCCACCAAGGATCCCTCATAAAACCCTTACTGATGTCTTCTGCAAAGATGATGCTGGTCAGGCGGGCTGGCTGGGTCAAGCGGGCCTGCACCACTGCCTTCTGGGAGCACTGCTGTTCACTGGAGCCCAATGGCTCTATGCTGGCTACCTCTGGCCGGGTGGATGACCTGCAGTGAAAAGAGGAAAGATCATTCCCTGGAACCATACTGCAAGACACAGAAGCCAGAGAAGAGGCTTCTACCTGGGAATCTGTTGGATTGAAACACAGAACAGAGGTGAGGGACCTCATACATCAACCTAAAAGAAAAACAGAAGGAAAGAAGCCAAGCCAAGCCGTCCAGAACCAGAGCTCTGCAACCCAAGGGCTTGAGTCACTGCACACAGCTCCCACTAGGCAAATCAAGCCAGACACTGGGCACCTGGACACAGCCTCTGCATTCAACAGTCGCCGTCCGAGATTCCTCCATGGGACTACTACATAAGATCTCCTCACCTCAGGGGGCAGGCCCAAGACCCAGAGGATCCCTGAAACCACTGCAGCCTCTATGCCTCCACACACACCTACAGCGATTTTTAGTTTACACATTAGGCCCAGAAAGAGATTAAGAGTGGTAACGTAATAAAATACATATTATAACAAGACTGTAATCAAAGTTATTTAAAAACCTGTTGATTAAATGGTTTATTTCTAGAATTTTCTATGTAATATTTTCAACCTGTGAGTTACTGATGCAATTTTTAATCAGCAGGAAAAGGGTTTAAGCATGAGGAACAAACACTGGATCTGATCCAGGCTGAACTCAAGAGCACTCACCCAGATGTTATCCTTCATCCCCATATGGCTTCTACAGCACCTGGAGACCACAAAGTATAATGATAACCAGTCCCTATGCACTCAGACTGCTCTCACAACCACAGGAAGGAGAGAGGCAGATAAACCCCGAAACAGGTAAGTCAGATAGCTGGAAACATGATGGGGAAGCCATCAGGTGTCACTGCCTCAGCTCCATAACACAACACAGCAACAGTCCCAGGTCAAGGTGAACTGAGGACAAATGCCTACCAGGTGTGGCACTGGAAATACTAAGTGGGTATTCACTATTAACTGCAAGTCCCAAGTGGCCTCTGAACAAATGCCACCAAGATGGCAGGGTGATGGCAGAGACTTGTCCTGCCTGTCACACACACACTGAGAGCTATCTATGCAGAGTGACTAGTGCCCAGGGTAGGACAGCCATTGAGCAAAGTGCCTCAGCTTCACCTAGCCCAGTCTCCCAACACAGCACAGACATGCTGGAGTCAGTCACAGCTAAAAGCCAGCCATGATGGGTGGCCCTTGCCAATAATCTCAAAACTCAGGATCATCTGCAATTCAAGGCCCTCCACAGCTATATAGCAAGTTTGAGGGCAACCTAGGTTACATAATATGCTGTTCAACACAAAACAGTGGCACACAGCACACCTGAACAGACATCTCCAGACTTCCAGCCTTGTGGCTGATGTCTTGCTAGAAGACAGGTGGTCGGTCACAGGCAACATCTCCAATCACAACTGAGAACACTGGGACACAACACAGGTACCAACTAAGCTGCTGCAGGAAGCCTGAAATACTAAACCAACCTCAGCCACCAGTGAGGAGAGGTGGAATTCTCAGGGGAAGGCATGTGTGGTTAGCTCTAGGCATCCTCTGAGGATACAGCACTTCAGAAGCCAAGGGGGAAGAACAAAGCTGAGGAAGAGTCTCTCACCATGCAAGAGATGGACTTTATTCAGTAGTAGTTGAAGATATTTTTAAAGGTTAAGCTTCACACACGCACACTCATGAGACAGAGAGACAGAAAGAGAGAGACAGAGAGAGTGTGGCTATTAAATTCACACCCATCAAAGGAGACTATGGAAACAGTACAAATAACTGCCCTGTAGGACACTAGCTTGGATCAGTAAATTGGAAGAGGACCTTCCTGGAAACTCTGGTAAAGCCCAAACAGTCTAGGATGTCATGGGTAGTCATCATGTTCTGCTGTGAATGTCCTAGTAACACAGGTATGACTTGAGGAACCACTAGAAGAGACAGTGTAGAAGAGTGATGTGGTGGGTTGCTCTGATGCTGTTTGTATTCTAATGTTAATACTGGTTCCTCAGGAGGGGTTGTTCCCAAGGAGCAGACCCTCACTACTCAGGTGATGCCATCTGAGCCTTCTCCCCATTTTAATTGGTCACTAAAAGGCTAAAGCCTGTGATTGGGCAGTGATGGGGACAGGTGAGACTGGAGGCTCAAGAGGGGGTAGCAGGTAGAGGGAGAAGGAAAGGATGAAGGAGGATGAAGGAAGATGGAGGAGGAGGAAGTTCTAATGGACCAGAATCATGTGGCTGGGAGAAACTGCAAATAGCAAGGGGTTTTATAGCTGGAGAATAAGTTAGTACAGTACTAGACCTGCCCAATCTAGGCATATGGCTTATAATTAAAATATCTGGACTATGTGTCTTTTAAACAAGCTTATTAGGGCTGGAAATTAGGGGTGAATGTGAGGAGTACAGATTTTTCTGAGCAGTGACATTGTCTATGTGACAGCTATAGGTTGTGTGCTGGATGTCCCCCAAAGGCCCATGTGCTACAGGCTTGGTCATAGGCATTCAGTGCTACTGGGAGGATGTACAATCTCTAGTGGGAGAGCATTAGGTCCCTGGGGTGAGCTCTTGAAAAGGGTATTGGGACTTGGCCTCTCTTTCCTCATTTCCTATCAAGAAGGGGCATTTCCTCTACTGAAAGTTCTAATCATAATGTAAGATGTTACTGAGAGTCAATTCTCTTATCTTGGTTTCTTGCCTTCTCACCAATAACAGGGTGAGCACACAAAGATAGCATTTGTCGCACAGGAGTAAAAAGTTGAATGGGTACACAGATCCTCAAACAGGAAATCAGAAACTGAGACCCTTGGCGGCCGCAGGATGCTAACCAACAGTTAGAAATGTGGCAGCCCTGTGTTCTGGGGTACCCGTCAGAAAGTGCTGTAGCTCAAAAGCTCCCAACTGGGTGGGTAAGGCTTTAGGGTACCAAATTCCTGGCACAGAGAGTGAGTCACTGGCAAGAGAGGCAGGAAGAACAGTTCTCCCATCTCTGGCAGGTCCTTAAGGCTAGAGTTGGTTCCCGGGCTTGCAGCAATAGCAGCATGTCTCAAAGGCTAAGTAAGGCAGAAACAGTGGGAACAAGTTCATCTGTCTGTCTGTCTGACAGTCTGACTGACTGTCTAGAAAGACTTGATCCAGCTGGAAGCCTGACTATGGCTGGGAACTGGACTCTGCGGTATTTAGGCTTCTTCCTCTGAAGATAGCAGAAATAACTAAGACCAAGCTAGGAGCAAGACTGGGAAAACAGGGCTTGTCTTCTAGTTACAGAAAGCCTAGTGGACTCTAATTGACTGTGTACGCAAATGAGGTAGAAAAAAGGACGAGTCAGGAGAACCCTGTCAAACTTGAGTGGCAAGTCGCCCATGTGGGTGGTGTCATGTTTCATGTTCTGCAGAAGAAATGGAAACCAGGTCACATGGCTTTCTGTTCAGTGCATCCCCATGCCCAGGTTAAATCAACTGCTTTTCTCAGGGCACCTCCCCAATTGTACAGAACCAGTAGGCAGCAGTGTGCCCACCCTCAAAGAACATATGGAAAGTCTCATAATCTGAGAATGACACACCTGTGTTTCCCAGGAACCTTAGGTCAGCACAATAAACAGCGGGGCTGAGGATCAGGCAGTATGGCCTATCCCACTGTTGATATCTGCAGAAAGGTAAAAGTGCTACAGGGAACTGCCACTCACCTGCCATTGCCATATGAACCACCATGTCCTCATCTTCAATGGGAACAAAGTCTAGCTGCAAAGGACTCGGGAAGATCAGACAGAACAAGAAGCAAAGCTCTTACCCAGCTGAGGGGGGATCCTGAACACAGGCCAGCAGTCCTACTGCTGTTAGGGTACATGGAGCTCCAACACAGAGTTCTCTGACCATCTTTTGGAGGCACAAGGTTCTTCCCCTCTCCCACCAGGTCTAATAGCTCTCCTGTGATTAGCTCTATGCTCACCCTATTTGTGTGTCTACATTTGGCCAATCAGAGACCATCCTGGCCCAGCATGTCCTCTATAGATACAGATTCAACCCAGGGAGAGCTGAGTACCTTCAGGATCTGCTAGAGATGAACTTGATAGAGACTGGAGCCCCAACACTTGAGATTCCTACCTCCAGCAGGGGGCTCACTCAAGCCAGGTTCTGGGCTTTGACTGGGCAACTGCAGGTATAGGAACTCTATCTTTATCCAGTCTCTGGACATCAAGACTGCCCACCCCTGCAAAGACTCTTCTCTTTACTACTCTAGAAGTCTGTGAGAATTGTGACACTTCAGACCTGCAGACTTGCCCTGCTAGGGACCAATACTGACTGTCATCCAAAGACCTTCAAGCTTTGAGTTGCTGCACTTCTCTTGGGCTGGCATCCCAAATCAAACATGTTTACACCCTGTAGTGGATGGAATAAGATGGCCCCCAGAGGCTTGTATATTTAAATGCTTAGCCATCAGGGAGAGGCACTATTTAGGATTAGGAGGTGTTGCCTTGTTGGATTAGACGTGGTGTTGTTAGAGGAAAGTGTGTCACTGGAGGTGGGCTTTGAGGTTTCAAAAGCCCAAGCCAGGCCCAGTACCTCTCTTCCTTCTGCCTGTAGATTTGGATGTAGAATTCTCAGTTCCAGGTCCAGCTCCATATCTGCCTATGTGCTATGCTGTCATGCTTCCCACTGTGGTGGTAATGGACTAAACCTCTGAAACTGCATAAGCAAGACCCAATTAAATGCTTTCTTTATAAGAAATATCACAGTGGTGGTGGTGTCTCTTCAGAGCAATGGAATGTTGACTGAGGCATACAAATTTCATTCAAATCCCATATGGCACTATGTTTTAAGTTGTTTTACCCTGTCTAAGGCTGAACCAAACTGATGATACAGTACCTCTGGTTTGCACTCTAGCTATCTGTCCACCGATTCTCAGAAGGGAACAGGGTAAGAACCTAGTTGGGGGCTGGGAACAGGATAAGGTCAGTAGAGACTACCTCACTACAATGTTTATAGGACTCTTAACCACAAGAGAAAGGAACTGCAGGTCAGTATGCTTCCCTGAACCTTGACTCTGGTGTTCTGCCTCTTCCTCCAGGCCTCCCCAATAGAGCAGCACAGACACCCTCAGATCCACAGGCAGGTTCAGGCAGGAACCTCACCATCTGTAGTCAGATCTCAGCTTATAAGCCCCTCTCTCCCACTACTCTCCCATCTGTATCCCTTTGCAAATGCCTCCTTCACAAGTCCTTGTTAGGAGCCCATCCCACCCACTCTCACTGAGGCAGAGGGCAACACCTCCTTACTCTCAGCTCCCCCTGTGCCATTGGTCCTCCTGGAATCTTTAATGCTCAGCCATTCGCTGAGTCCATGAGGAGTAGTCAGCTTTTAAAACAACGACAAATCCCTTTTTTTTGTTTTTTTTTTGTTTTCGAGACAGGGTTTCTTTGTATAGTCCTGGCTGTCCTGGAACTCACTCTGTAGACCAGGCTGGCCTCGAACTCAAAAATCCACCTGCCTCTGCCTCCCGAGTGCTGGAATTAAAGGCGTGTGCCACCACGCCCAGCTTTTTTTTTTTTTTTTTTTTTTTTTTTTGGTTTTTTTTGAGACAGGATTTCTCTGTGTAGCCCCAGCTGTCCTGGAACTCACTTTGTAGACCAGGCTGGCCTTGAACTCAGAAATTCACCTGCCTCTGCCTCTACCTCCCAAGTGCTAGGATTAAAGGCGTGCACCACCACGCCCCGCTGTGAGGGATTTTCTTAACACCCAAGGTTTTAAGTATAAAGCAAATTGGAGCAACTCTATGGAATGAACCTTGGGTGCTGCACAGCTTTCCAAGTGTATTCAGAACTAGTCCCAACGTTGGTCAGGTGAGAGCTCACATCTGCAGACACTGGGTTCAGTGCCTGTCACACAGCTGTGCCACCTTCTCACAGGCTCCTGTCATGTTCCTTCCAAAGTCCCCTGGTGACAACAGCTTCAAAGGCATCCTCTCCCCACCATCAACCCAGTAGACAGGCACAGGAAAGACACTCACATCTGACTTGTCACTCAGGAAGGGGATGGCCTCGACCTCCATCTACCTCTTCCTGTAACAGCAGCACCTAACTCCCCTGGGTGGACCTGCCTAGGATGATGTCAATGTGTCCCTCCAGCTCCCACATTGAAATCTTAGCTCCCCAGATGGCAGTACTGGGGAGTGATTAGGCTATGGGCACAGAGCCTCAAGAAAGGGCTTAGTGCCACTTAAAGAGGCCTCTCAGAGCTGCCTGGTCTACCACCACCACCACAGACATACCCAAGAACTCAAGAAACTGGTAGTATGCAAGTGGGACGTGGCCTCACAACACAACCACTCAGACAACATCTGTTACTTCCTCCAGCACTGGACCCAGTGTCTGCAGATGTGATCTTGCATTCATTTCTAACTCCAACATAGAAACCTGAAACCAATCTTGCCTAAGAGACTCCTTTAGGAGTCAAAATTACATATATCCCTTCATTGTATTGCAAACATTTTGGCTTGCATTTCCTGTCACACACAGATCTCAAGGCTGGGGAGGTGAATGCTCCAGGCTGAGCTCTTTATGGTTTGCAGTAATGTTTCCTACAGAGCCAGTACTGTAATAAACACCACCACAGTAATGTTCATTATTATACGATAATTCTGTTCTGTGTTAAATAATAAAGTGTGATGTGTACACTTGTGTCCCCAGTAGACCTATTAGAACCCCAGGTGACAGATCAGGAAACCACCACATGTCACCATATGCCTAGAAAACAATGGCTTCAACACAGCTTAGACCAGGAAGTAATGACATAATCCTGCTACTTTGTAGTGGGTACAACTTTCAAAAACTATGCTAAGGAACCTGCAGAAGATGGCATCAGTGAGCGCCTAACCAGCCCCACCTCTAAATGTACCTTTTTAAATATATTTCTTAAAGTTGACTGGTTTATTTTTTCAAACTTGTTGAGGGAGGGGCCAAGCAAGCCAGGCACCAGCTGAAGAGCCCAATTTCACTTCACACCCCAGCGACACTCTGTGAGGGGGGGGGGGGGGAGGAAAGCTCCAGGTCTAAGGCACCTCAACTTAAGTGGCTATAACCATCCCTCTAGAGCAGGTTTTGGGGATTGAAAAAAAATAGCTCCTTAGGATTAAGTGAAGAATAATATTTAAAGGGGTTAGAAGACAAACTAACTTTACCATTCTAGTTCCTACTGGGCATTAGCAGGGACACTGGCCTCCTGGTCCTGCAGTTTCTAACCACCAAGAGCAGCTGCCTGGACTCCAGGGCTTTCTCATGACCTTTCCCACAGCTGTGGTTTGGCCCTTAAATGTCTTCAGAAAGCTGGACGTGGCGGCTCACACCTTTAATCCCAGCACTCGGGAGGCAGAGGCAGGTGGATTTCTGAGTTCGAGGCCAGCCTGGTCTACAACGTGAGTTCCAGGACAGCTAGGGCTACACAGGGAAACCCTGTCTGGGGGTGGGGGGGTAAAAAAAAAAACTGTCTCCAGAAGGCCTTATCCTGAACACTTAAATCACTGAAAGATAGAAGAACCCTGAAGAAGTTAGCCCTAGTCCTGTGGAAGTCAGGGCATTATTGCACACCATTGGCGGAGATATTGGGGCCCCAGCCCCTTTCTCCCTCCCGTTTTGCTTCCTGGCCACATGAGGTGAACTAACCTTGGCCCACCCCCTACTCCCACCATGATATCCTGCCTCACCACAGGCCCAAACCATTGTAGACTGGTTTCCCCATTACGTTCCTTATCTTAGTCACTTTCTAATAGCATTGGACACCCAACACACCCACCTTGGGGACCTCACCACCTGACTCAGCACAGTCACATCCAACACAGTTTGTATCTTTCTATTCTTTATTTTCTGTGTGTATCTTGACTGCTTGTATGTCTGCATCACATGTGTGCCTAGTGCTTACAAAGGCCAGAAAAGAGCATGGGGGGGGGGGTGTGACTCGGTGGGGGTGGGGGTCTATGAGCCACCATAATGGTTGCATGGTTGCTTAGAATTAACACCTAAGCCGGGCGTGGTGGTGCACGCCTTTAATCCCAGCACTTGGGAGGCAGAGGCAGGCAGACTTCTGAGTTCGAGGCCAGCCTGGTCTACAAAGTGAGTTCCAGGACAGCTGGGGCTATACAGAGAAACCCTGTCTCAAAAACCAAAAAAAAAAAAAAAAAGAATTAACACCTAGTCCTCTGGAAGAGCAGTCAGTGCTCTTAACTGCTGAACCATCTTCCAATTTTTTTTTTCCTTACTGGAAAGGAAACCTTATACACCAGGGTAAACAGACACTCTGTTGGGCTTGCCAGAAAACTAGACGGAAAAAAAAATGTTCTGAACCTGGGGTCAGTGCTTCCCACAGAAGTTCTCAGAAGCAGCCAAGCACTTAGAAAGGAGGAGGCTATGAAGGGGACAGACACTTAGGAAGTAAAACTTTTGGTTAATATTTTTAAAAAGAAAGAAAGAGAAGAAAGCAGGAGGGCGGTCATCAGGGGCAGTGTAGGAGGAAGTGGGGAGTTAGTGTTTAACGGCTAAGGGGTTTCAGTTTTACAAGGCAGAGTTCTGAGATGGATGTCAGGGTGCACTGATGCCCTGAATTGAGCAAATGGTTAGGAGGCAACATTCTGGGTTACATAGTTCTTGTTTTAAAATAAAATAGAACAGGGGCTGAAGAGACAGCTCATCAATTGAGAGCACTTGCAGAGGACCCAGGTTCAGTTCTGAGCACCCACATGGTAGCTCACAACTGCCCTTAGGTCTAGCTCTAGGGGACTCAACACCCTTTTCTGACCTCTACAAACACTAGGCACATACACACAGGTAAAGACTAAAAGGCAGACATAAAAGAGAATAAATTATAAAGTAAATAAATAAAACACTGTTATCCATATACTGACTCAAGAAAAATCTTTAAACAGGTCTCAACAATCAAGAGTGAATTCTGAGATGACAGGTACATGTTTTTGTAGAACAGTGCTTCCCCAGGTCGTGCCAGGTCCTGGGTTCTCTTCCAGTACCAGTAAATAAATGATAAGGGAGAGTGAGCTTGAAAGGGTGACACTTTCCCCTCACCACAGCTGCATGAGACCTTCTGGCATACACAATGTCCCAACTCTCTGGGTGCCACTGCCTTTAAGAGGGTTGTCCCCTTTTCAGAACATAGGCCAGGACCTGGGCAGGAGTAAGAGGAACAGAGACTCAGGGAGGTCAGGCCAGAAAATAACGGAAAAAAACAAGGGGCGAGGGAGAGAGAGGGGTAAGAGAGGCAAAAGAGATGGCTGGGAAGGCTGGACTGCTGGTCAACCCAGCCCACCCTCTGCATATCTTCAGGGCCCATCTCTCATGAGTCTATGAGTAGAAGCCACCTCAGGGTCAGGCAGAATAGAGGAACCCTACAAAGGAAGTAGAATAAAACCACTCAGGGCTCCAGGTCAGTTCAAGTCAACATGTTGGCACTTTCCAGAACCTTCCTCACCCTGGTCTTGTAAGCGAGCAAGCAGTCCCAACCCTTAGGAACCTGCAGCAGGCAGCTCTGGAGGCCAATCGGGCGTGGTCCTCAGAAAAGCGAGACTCAATGATTGACCTGCCAACCCTTTTCTCATCCCCTAACAAAGCCCACAAGGTCTCACGTGACCTCTGCCTGCAGAGCTCTCTACCCTCACCTTCTGATACCCTGGTGAGAACCAGTTTTGCTTTTTTTTTGTTTTTAAATCAAAGATGTTCATCCGGACAAGGATCCAAATTCCTGAACATTGCCCACCCCTTCCCTTTTTGGCAACTAACTGAATTATGAGGTCAGCTCTCACCAATGAGGTGAGACAGTCACCACCTACACTGGGGATGAGACAGGGATATTTCTGGTCAATGTGTTACCTGGCTTCATTTGGATTCAAGTGAAAGTTGAATTACTTTCAGTTTGTGCATGTGTTTCCCCAACACCCTACCCTCACCAAATGCACCTCCTCTTCCAACATGCTCAGCCCCAGCCCTTGCTGTTCTCTCTGTTTGAACTCAAGGTTCAGCTGGACTCCAGGGAAACGTATCCCAGAATACATGTCTGGGAGTGTTGTCCATTTCTTCAACAGGCCATTTGCAAATGCTCCCAATGTCCAGCCCTGAGTTCCAGGAAGCAGGGCATCACCCACTCCTTCACTGTCGCTCCTTCTGGAGCATGGTCCAGTGCATAGTGATGTCACCATTACCTGTCCGCTCTTTGTTAAAGTGACTCTCTGACTGGTCTGAGAATCCTTATTGCTAGCAGTCTAGGGAACAGAGGCAGGAGGTACAGCTCTCTACTGTAGCTCTCAGCAGCCCGAGGAGTTCCCCTAGACTTTTAGGGACCTGAATTAGCAAAAATAGAGATTCACAGCTTCAACACATAAAAGAACTTCGGGACCAGCCAGTCTATGAAGAGGAGTTGGGGTTTATCTTCGGATTTCTATTGCTAACTTGGGAAGGAAAAGGTTTATTTCAGCGTATAATTCTAAGGTCACAGCCCATCACTGACAGAAGTCAGGGCAGAAATTGGAGGCAGGAGCTGATCAGAGGTCCTAGAGGAGTGCTGCTTACTGACTTGCTCCTCACGGCTTGCTCAGCTTACTTTCTTATTGAAAGACTACCAGTTCAAGAGCTCCACAGCCAACAGTGAACTGGGTTCTCTCTATATCAAACATCAATTAAGAAAATGCACTACAGGCTTCCTCACAATCTGATGGGGGTATTTTCTTTCTTGAGGTTCCCTCTTCCAAAATGACTCTAGTTTGTGTCAAGTTCCCATAAAAACTAGCCAGCTCAGGGTTTATTATGTATTTTTAAAAATCTTTAAAAAAATTTCTAGCTGGGCAATGGAGGTGCACTTTAATCCCAGCACTTGGGAGGCAGAGACAGGCAGATTTTTTAGTTCAAGGCCAGCCTGGGCTACAGGGTAAGTTCCAAGACAGCCAGAGCTACACAGAGAAACCCTGTCTCAAAAAAACAAACAACAAAAAAATTCTTTTCTAATTTATTCTATATGGGTATGGGTGTTTGCCTGCATGTGTATAAGTGTGCCCTGTGTGTGTACAGTGCCCTCGGAGGCCAGAAGAAGGTATCAGATCCCCTAGAACTAGAGTTACACAGTTGTGAGCTTCCACATAGGTGCTAGGAGTTAAACCCAGGTCCTCTGGAAGAGTGAGTTATCTTAACCAAAGGGCCATCCCTTCAGCCCCCAGATATTATAATACAGGCTTGAGCACAAGGGTTAAGTGAGAAATGCCTAAAGAGAAAAACAAAATATACACATGAACACAGTGTCACAAATAAGGCACAGTGGACACAAATAAGTGTGTGTGCCAACTATCAAAAGACAGTCACCTTCCTTTGTCTTTACAATAACTATAAAGGGGCTGGAGCAATGGCTCAGTGATATAGAACACTTGTTGCTCTTGTAGAGGATGAGGGTTTGGTTTCCAGCACCAATGTGGCCGCTTATCACTTATCACCATCTGTAACCCCAGTTCCAGGGGATCCAACACTCTATTCTGGCCTCCTCAGGCACCAGGTACACACACATAAAATAAATAAATCTTAAAGAAAAAAAATTAAACAATCTTTCATGTGTGTGTATGTGTGTGTGTGTGTGTGTTCATATGTGTCCTATTTTAGTAGGTCTTGATGCCACCATCTTCAAATGGTTCCTATGGAATTTAAATGAGATCAGAAAAGATTCTTGAGGGTCATGCAACAGAATTGCAATTGATAAGGTAAATGTCAGAGCACCTTCTTAATGAACCACAGAACTGAAAGGAGACCACAATGTGCCTGAGTTTGGGGCAAAGCTGAAAGACAAGGGTGAAATTTCCTTTTTCCTCTCAATTCAAGTTTTTTGTGGATATCATTTGTATATACAAGGATACCTTTTAAAGGAACCAATAAAATAATTTTCCATGCAAAATAGCTTAAGCTAAATCACAACTTGGTCTGCAGCAAGGCTGTCTGGGTTTAACTGGAAAGACAAATTAGCCTGGCAAATTTGCCAAGGCTGTGGCCCCAGGTCCCACTGATGGATGGGCTGGAAGGCCTTCTGCTTCCTGGATGGGTTGGAAGGCCTTCAGCTTCAGCACCATCACCACACCTGTGAGTGAGCTGCCACCTCTTCCCTCTCTGCATTCCCTCAAACACAGCAACACGACCAGATGACCTCCCAGTTACTGGATGCTACCTTTCAGGAGCTAGGAAAGGTAACCTTGGAGCTACAGGCTCAGACATGCAGTAACTTCAGAGAACCTGGAGCTCAGCACTGAATTCCAAGGATGAGCAACACCCCCAGGGCCTGGCAGGGGTTAAATTGTCTTTGTTTTTCATCTCAGAGACTTGAAGTACTCCTGCATAAAGAGGGCATCTCCTGCCAGGCAGAGATGACTGCAGGTGTGAGTCTTAGCTACCTGCCAACTCTCAAAACCTCCAGGATTCTCAAAACTAAAGCAAAAAGCGACTGTATTCAGAATAACATTTCTGAACTGTGCTTGATTGACAGGCCATCTTCCGGTGAAGTAAGGGGGAAACTGCAACCAAACGCCTTCAAAGAAGACACTTTTCAACCACACCCTAGGATGAAAGCCACCAGACACTAAACAATCCAGAGGGTACTTGGCATGCCTCTGAGGTATCTGAGCTTTTGAATGCCTTTCCCAGTCCTCCTACTGAGAATATAAAAATCTGCCAAGACCCATCAGCAACTCTCAGGAAAGTGCAGTAAGAGATGAAGTAAAGACAGAAAATGTTATTCTAGGAAGAAACACACAGAACTTCCTAGGAAGCAGCATACAAATACATGCCAGGAGATTGATTCCCTTGGAGCCAGCTGTTTTAAATAGTCTGCTTCCTCTTTCTGGCCCATCTATCAAGCAGACAATTTCAACAATGGAGTGAGCATGTATCCCCCCAGAGTATTAACAGCTGATCTCCTCACTCAAAACAAGGCCGCAGAGAAGAATAAACACTTCCCCTTGGGTAAAGCATTTACTCCAAACTGCAATGGAAAGACTCTGCCTCTTCATACTCCAGAGACCAACCTAAAGACACTCCAGACTGACCTCAAAGAGGTACTACTGCCTCAGCCTCCCTAGTGAAGTAATTATAGGGGTACAATGCCACCCCTATGAGACAGACTTTTTAAAAAAAATTAAGTTTGAGAAGTACATATAGCAGAATGTGGGTCTGAGCTCTGGGCATCATATAGAACATTAACACACACACCTAGCTAGTTAAGCCTAAACCTAGACCAGTGGTTCTCAACCTTCCTAATGCTGTAAGCCTTTACTACAATTCCTCTGTTGTTGAACTGTTCTAAAACCATAAAATTATTTTGTTGTTACTTCATAACTGTAATGTTGCTACTGTTAGGAAGTGTAATATAAATATCTGACAGGAGGCTCCAAACTGGGTCTTAACCCACAGGTTGAAAACCAATGACCTAAACACACTCTTATGGAGGCTGGCAGCAAAATGTAGCCTGAGAGAAGGAAGGGACTATGTCGCACTAGTGAGGGTGTGGGTCAGGGTGTGTCCTGAACACACCCTACTCAGCCTGCACCCAGCAACAAGAAGTTCTCCCTTCATCTTCCTAGCCAAAGGCTGGACCACAACACCCTGCTGGAGGCCAGGTCATCAAAGCAGACCCTACTCCACCAGCATCTCATCCCTTTGCCTCCCACTTCTGAGCTAGAAAATGATCCTTTCATCCAAGACTTAATGACCCTCCCAAAGTGGCTTAACGGGTGTGGTGTGTCTCCCACAGACTCCTTGCCCAGGTCTCTACAGACACTCTTCTCACACCAGTCAGGCGCCAGGGGTGAGCCCCACTTCCCCCGTCTCCCACAGACTCCACAGCCCTGGCTGCTCAAGCTGGAGCTCCTCAGGGCCCTGTCAGCAGGGGACCGAGGCCACGTGCGGGCGCTGCCCTCCATGGCCCGCGATCACAGCCTCCTCTTCCCGCGCAGCCCAGACACGAGTGGCCCAGGCGCCATGCGCAGACAGACAGAGAGCGCGCGCGCCGCGGGGTCACGCGGGGCCGGCTGGAGCGAGCACGCCGCGCACCTGCGGCCCAAGCCCCCTCCCGCGCGCACCTGCCGCCTCCCGCCGGGCCCGCGCGCCTCACCAGCGGTAGCAGCCCTCAGAAGCTTCCAGAGTGAAGTTCACGCGCGTGGCCCGCGTGAAGGGCAGCAGCACCTTGGGAATGTTAAGCTTGGCCGCCGCGGCGGGGCCCTCTACCTGCAGCAACAGCAGCGCCCAGAGCGCCGGCTGCACTAGTGAGGCCCGCGCCATCCTCCCGGCCTCGCTAGCGCCCGGGCGCGCGCTCCTGCGCCCTCCACCGCCACCGGCGCGCGCTGGGTAGCAGGTGGCCGCGTGGGGCGGGGCGAACGCAGTGGGGGCGGGGCAGGCGGGAAAGCGGAGTGCACGGGCCCGGTGCTGAGCCCCGAGAGCGCGCCGAGTCCCGCGAGCTTTTTCAGCCCCGGAGCCCGTAGCGCGTGGCCTAAGGCCTCCGCCGCGCGCCCGTCGCTGTTGGCAGCCTTCCAGCCGGCTCGCTCTTGTTCATTCCGCCTTGTCTGGAGCCTCTGGTGGTGGAGCCAGGACATAGCACTAAGACAGGCGCCCGAGGACATTGTAGAGTGCCTACTGACCCCCCATTCCAAGGCCACACTTCCCCAGGGACCAAGAAGGTCTTGAGATATTCCGGGATCAATCCATCAGCAGGACAACACTGGGAACTTCCTGTTAAACAGTCCCATGGATGCTCCAAGGGAAATATCCCAAAGGTTAGTGAGGGGACAACACGTCCCTGAAAGAAAACTACGGTGCAACCTGACTTAAGGTGCACCAGGTCGAGCAGCGGGATCTGAAGGAAAAGTGACAAGCTGATGCCATGAACAAGGATGTGAAGCTGATTTTCAGGCCGGCTGGGGAAGCGTCCTGGAGGAGGAAGCCTCTGGAATGGACACTAAGGTCTCGCTGGGTTTCTGAGAGGCCACCATTCCTCGTCTGTGCTCTCTCTCTCTCTCTCTCTCTCTCTCTCTCTCTCTCTCTCTCTATATATATATATATATATATATATATATATATATATATATATATATATTGTCAGCTTGACACAAACTAGTTAGTGTCTTCTGGGGAAAGCAGCCTTAATTGGGAAAATAGCCCCATCAGATTGGCCTGTGGAGCATTTTCTTGACTGATGATTGATGAGGGAGGGCCCAGCTCCCTTTGGGCTGTGCCACCTCTGTAACAGGGGTTCTGAAGTGTTAAGAGAGCACGCTGAGTAAACCATAAGGAACAAGCCAGTAAGTTGCCCCCCCCCAACCCCCATGACGCTGGCTTCAGGTCCTGTCCTACTTGAGTGTCTGCTTTGGCTTCCCTCAATGATCCAGTGTGGCTGGGATAAGTAAGCCGAATAAACCCTTTCCTTCCTAACTTGCTTTTGCCTTAAGACATTTAGATGCAAGGAGGGGCATTTGGAGGGCACCATCAGGCCCTAAGGACCCTGGATCAGGAATGGGGATGAGAGGAGCTACCCAGAAGAGGAGGACATGTCTTCCAGGCTGGGTACCACGTGCTACGGGAGGAGGGGAAGTTCCACCATCCTCTTACAAAAAACAAAACAAAACTCTTCCCCCAGGTGTCTGTGCAAACTCTCCCTGGTGTTCTTGGTGATGCTTTGTTGTTTTTAGTTTCCAGTGCTGGAGATCACACACCCGGCTTCACTCCTGAACCTTTCATGCTTTTAAACAGGTACTAGGATCAGGTGGCTAAAACTAAAGCGGTTCAAAGGAATTCACAGTGACAGATCCGTTCTTCATCCAGGACCTGCTGTGGGCAGCCAGTGTCTTCCACACAGGATGCATTAGTAAGTTTGAGAGTGCCTGGACCCCATGGCAGACAGGTAACCAAAATACATAAAGCAGACCTGGTAGGACACTGTAGTCTTTAGACCATTATAATCACAGGACACTTTGGTTGCAGCTCTCTGGTTATCCAGACATCAGTAGCATATATAAATACACACATACATATATATGCATTTATTGATTTGTTTCTTTCTGTTTGTCATGTAAATGGTCGCCCTCAGAGCCTGAGGGTGCCCTCCAAATGACCCTCCTTCCATCCAACTGTCCCATGACAGAACAGCTTAGGAAGCAAGGGTTTATTGGCTTACTTATCTCAACCACACTGGATCACACACAGAAGGAAGCCAAGTTGGGCACTCAAGCAGGGCAGTGCATGCAGAGGTCAGAGGACAACCTGTGGGAGCTGGTTCTCACTCTCCACTGTGGCAAGGGCTCTTACCCACTAAGCCATCTACCTGGCCTCCGTAATGGATATTTAAGAGAACATCAAGGCTGAAAATGATGGTAACATGTTTTTGTTTTTGTTTTGAGACAGGGTTTCTCTGAATAGCCGTGGCTGTCCTGGAACTCACTCTGTAGACCAGGCTGTCCTCGAACTCAGAAATCCGCCTGCCTTTGCCTCCCAAGTGCTGGGATTAAAGGCATGCATCACCACGCCCGGCTGGTGTTTTTTAAAATACATTTATCCCAGAGAAATAAAAATTGATGTTCTCACAACCCTGTGGGTAAGATGATTCATGGGTTAAGCCTAAACTGGCTGCAGCCCAGAAGTCCTTTGATGGATGGTTTCACTGTGGTGTGCTCATAATATGAAATATTATTCAGCAATAAAAAGGAATGGGTTGTTGAATCTTCAGAGAACTTTGCTAGATAGAAAAATATTTAAGGTGACTGGGGCTGGAGAGATAGGTTGGCAGTTAAGACCACTTGCTGCTCTTGCAGAGGACCCTGATTTAGTTCCCAGCACCCACATGACAACTCGCAACTGTGAGTTCCAGTGCCAGGGAATCTAGCACTCTCTTCTGCCACAGTAAGTGTGTGAAGGTCAGAGAGCCACTTGCAAAGGCAAGTTTCTCCTGCCACTGTGAGGGTCCTGGGAATGGCACTGATGATATCAGGCTTGGCAGCAAGCGCCAGTGCCCACCGAGCCATCTAGCTGCCCCTTCACATAGTATTCTTGAGACAATAAAAAAGTGCAGGAAGGGCAAATGGAGGGGTGATGATTGCCAGGGTGGAGTGTGGCTGTCAAAGGCAAAGGGACTGTTTTCAGGGTGATGGGGATGTAAGTTGGCCTCACTTAGAACAGCCCTCTGGTTTCATCAGCTCTTACAGTTGGAGAAACAGGGTGCATGAGACTTCTCTACATGAATCCACAGAGAGAGGGAGAGTTGTACTTTAATATGGGCTTGTGAATGCCTACCCATGATCCCAGGATTGTGGTTTCTAGTGTGGGCCACATATAAAGACCCTGTTATGCAAACCGTGAAGCCAGTGGACACACATGCTGACCGTGTTCCTTGTGTGACCAGGGCATTCTCCTTCCCAAGAACAATCAGTGGTTATCAGTAAATATTTAAGAATTTATCTTTTATACTGTATACCCCCTTCTCACAGTTTTGGTCATTTACTAGCAGGGTAAGAAATGATGTCTGGTGTCATTGGTAAAGAACCTCGCCTCCTAGGTAGAGATCTCAGCTCCTCCAACTAGTCTTCTTTCCTGGGCGTAATACTTCATCTGTGAAGGTCCCAGAAGGCATCCTGAGCAGTCCCTGTGGCCCCAGCATAGATCCCCAGGGACAGGAGAGAAACAGATTGTGTGAGGACACTTTGTCAACCTGATAAATAAACTAAGAAAATATTTCCTGCAACTTGTCATCTACTTCCTCTCAAACTTCTGTCATTTCTTTAACACCCTAAAAAAATTTTTTTTTACAGTATCTGAGTACCACCTGCACTGTTATTCCTCATTTGCCTTTGGATCGAAGTGTTTACATCTATTTGTTTAAGATGTGGGCTTTGTTGCTTCTCTAAATAGGAAACCAGGACCAGCTGCCAGAATAGAAGCAGCCTCAAAATAAAGGAAACAAAGGGATGCCCTGATATCCCGACAGTGATTCCTGGAGGAGCTCAGAGCCAAGGCCCACTGCTGGACAACATGTGGAGGATGTCAAGCCAGGGACAGGAGCCACAGTGCTAAGCTGGGCCTTTGTCTAGGCCACTGAAGGACTTGGGAGAACAAGTTTCATACAGCTAAATTTTTCTGTGGGGTGTTGTTATACTGGAGGGTACACAACAACTTTTTGTAACAATTCAGTAATTTTAAAATCATTTTATAGTGGAGTCACAACAGGTGACAAAATAGTCTGACAAGGCCTGGGGACCTTAAGCCCTATGACTGTCCCATGCTGTGTCACCTGCCCCAACCCTGGATCAATCTCACTCCCCCTGCATTGACTTCCCTGTTTTTGATACAGAGGATGAAGACAGTGGTGACTCCATCTGGATTTCACTGTGAACCTAACAGACAAAGGCCCCTTCTGTGTAGAATATAACCACAATATTACTGCCATACCTAAAATATTAACAGCAGTACATTGGTCATAAAATGCACATGTAGAGCTAGGCATGGTGGTGCATATCCTGGCACTTGGGAGGCAGACAGATCTCTGAGTTCAAGGCCAACCTGATCTACCTAGTGAGTTCTAGACCAGTGCTGCATTGGAAGCTGTGTATTAAATAAATAAGCACACATATAGGGAGCCAGAGAGATGATTTAGCAGGGAAATATCTGCTGCCAAGCCTGACAACCTGAGGTCAATCTCTAGGACCCATGTGACAACAAGAACAGACTCCCCCAAGTTATCTTCTGATCTCTACCTGAGCAGTGGCACACGCAGATCCACACATGTACACACAAATACAATGTAAAAAAATTTAAAATATACACATAGAACTTAAATTTGTTCAGCTATCTAATAAATCCCTTTTCATATATATATGAGTATGTGTGTGTGTGTGTGTGTGTGTGTGTGTGTGTGTGTGTGTGTGTGTGTGTATGATTTATTTTTAAAAGTTAGGATTGTGCCAGGTATGGTAGTACATGTCTATAATACCAGCAGCACTTGAGAAGTTGAGACGGAAGGATTGCTGTAAGTTTGAGGCCAGTCTGGGCTACATAATAAGTGCCAGGATAGTCAAGGGTATTTAGTAAGATCCTGTCTATGAAAAATATGTAAGTAAAGGATTAGCGGTGCATGTCTGTGGTGGCCAGTCCCACCTACTGGGAAAGCACCAAGGGACTGGAAATCCCTCACTTGGCGAAGAGCCTTCTAGAATTCTGCATGCTAAAGACAATGGCAGCACTCAATTAGGGAGGATGCTGTCTCTCATTGCTGCCCAGACATGATCTACTGGAGTCCATCTTCCCACAGTTAATCTTGCATGTGGACTAACTATGGGTTGTTCACTGGCACTTGGTCCTGATGGTTGTTTAGCTGATTGGCCCCATCACCTTCTGCCAGGATGAATGAGCATTTACTTCTGGCAACAGCTTCTTGAGGATGGGCAGCCCTCTCTCCACACTCATGTATTTCCTTCTTCCCATGACACTGTGTGAGGATAGTGGCTGCAGAGTAAGAAATTGTAGGTAGTGGGGCTGGAGCAATGGCCTCCTAGAACAGAGAGCCGACTGTGTTGTCCAGGACCCATATTTGATTCCCAGCCACCACCCACATGGCAACTCACAACCACCTGTGAGTCCAGGCCCTGAGAATCTAACACCCTCTTCTGGCCTCTGAAGGCACTGCACACACATATGGTGCACATACCTATATGCAGGCAAAACACACACATTAGGAAAAGAAGCAAGGGAGAAAATAAATTGTAGGCAGCTTGTCAAAGCATTGAGCCCCTTAGAAGTACAGACAGGCTGTGGGGCATGAGGGAGAGAACCTGTAATCCCTGTACCTGTTGAGTCTGAGGAGGAGGATTGAGAGTTAGAAGCCAGCCTGGGCTATGTATAAAGACCTTTAAAAAAAAAAAAAGTCTTAGGCAATGTGGGGGTCCAAGCTGCCTCAAGCTGCCTCACCACTACACTCATGAACCCCAGGTTCCTCTACTCCTTGCTCTCCAAAACCACCTCAGTGCCTGGCAGTGCACATTCTGTTTCCATGACAGTTAATTTTGCATGTGGACTAGCTACGGGCTGTTCCACTGGCTGAGCAAACATGGCTCCTGTATCTGTGAGGCTGTCAGTGGAAGAGATTCATGTGGGAATCTGTGGACTCCTCCTGTACTGCACCCGTGTGGGATGGGGCTCATCCATCCCCCCACCGCCACCCCCAAGGGCCTGAGTAGAAGAAAAGGGAAGGAGGTTTCCATGTCCTGCACAAAGCAAAGGTTCCCACTGGCAGCAAAGGCCTGACAGGAAGGGCTCACTCACAGCTGTGGAAACACATAATTAAGATAAATTTCAGGGGGCTGGGAGACAACAGCTGTCAGAAAAGTTGTACAAGCAAGAAGACTTGGGCTCATCTCCTAAAGCCATCAGAAAAAGCTAGTCATGCTGGCTCCCAGCCTTGGCGAGGTAGAGGCAGGTGGGTTCTAGGAATTCCCAGCACAGTCAGTTCAACCAAAACAGCAAGTTCAATGAGAAACCCTGTCTCAAAATAATAGTAATAATAATAATATCACCAGCATACAAACATGAGGATCTGAGTTCAGATTCCCAAGATACACGTGAGAATGGGTTCAATAGTGAATACCTAAGATCCCAGTGAGCTGTCCAAAGATGGAAGGTGGAACCACCCAAGGCTGTCTACTGACCTGCAGAAGTGCACCATGGCACATGCATGCCCACATTACGCATAGGAATACATACACACAGAAGTAATAATAAGGTAGAGAGCGCTTGAAAAAGACCCATAATGTTGACCCCCCTCTCCACCTTTACATACACCTAAACATGCGGGAACACGTACACCTATACACACACACACACACACACACACACACACACACACACACACACACGTACACATGACTTTTAAGTTTGTATTTAATTTTTAAAATGTGTATGGATATTTTTCCTGCATGTATGTCTGTGTACTACATGCATGCCTGGTGCCTGAGAAGATAATGCACTCTGACAAAGGAGTGTTGGATTCCCTGAGACTAGAATTACAGATAGTTGTAAGCTGCCATGTAGGTGGTGGGATTTAAACCAGGATCCTCTAGAACAACACCCGCTGTTCTTAACTGCTAAGCCCCTTTTATAAATAGTAAAGAGAAACTCCAGCTTCTTTTCCATACTTTTCTGTTATGTTCACTGAGGGATGAAGCCAGTTGTTCTGTCAGCCTCCCAGTTCTCAAATTTTCCATTTCTCTACCTGAGATTTCCTGTCATTGCCCAGGCGACTTCCTCTGAGATGTTTCTGTTTCCTTCCTGGCCCAAGAAGCAGCTTACCTGAGTGTATTTAAGTAGCCAGCTAGGGAGCTTCAGCTAAAAACAACAGTGTGTGTGTGTGTATGTGTGTGTGTGTGTGTGTGTGTGTGTGTCACACACAGGTTGCTTTGTTACAGTGTATTTTGCACAGCCTGGGGGATTTCCCATCTATCAAAAACATTAATGAGCTGAAATTCCAGTTAGTTAGAGGAGGACATTTTCCTGCCATTTCTACATTAATTTTGAGAAAAAACAGGAATTTCTTTTTAGTTTTATTTGTGTGTGTGTGTGTGTGTGTGTGTGTGTGTGTGTGTGTTCATGTGCAGTGCCCATGGAGACCAGAAGAGAGTGTTGGATCCCCCTTGAACTAGAGTCAATTGTGAGGTGCCTTACGTGGATTTGGAGAATTGCTCAGGTCCTCTAGAAGGACAGCAGAAACTCTTTAATCAACTGAGTCTTCTCTCCAGCCCCAAGGCAGGAATCTTTACTAGAAATTTCTTAGTTGTCTGCCACTACTTTTATCTCAGGGCTAAAAGGAAGTGTTTTAGAAGATAAATCCAAGTTGTCCAACATATTAAATGAAAACTGGTGCAGCGGTACAGAATCTGCTGTATTAGAGCAACAGGAGGTTTCCAGGACCATCCACCTCCCCCGAGGCTCCCTGTGGTGAACAGACAGATTTGAAAGGAGATAAACAGTAGTAGAGATAAAAGGAAAAGAAAGATTAGAAGGGACATAAGGGGCAGTTGGCAGATAAAGGGAATAGGCAGATTAGAAAAAAGTGTATTAAGTACTGGAAGAAATCACAGCCCAGGGTGTGACTCCCATAGCCTAAGGGGATTCAACCCTCTTTACTCTTCTATCTACAAAGCAGGGGCAAGGAGGACAGCAAAGGATTTTTAAGGAAACTCAGAGGGCTTGGAGATCACACAGTGTCTTGACACTGTATCCTGGTGTGCAGGACAGACAGTGGCTCACAGAAGCTCTGCCAAGAGGCCAATCCAGAAGCCAATGGTGTGTGACATGCTTGTGCCTGGGTGTGCCAGCAGACTCGGGCTCTCTTCTTAGTGTGTCCAGGAAAGGCCTGGGCTATCTCTTTGCTCTTTGGCTGGTCAAGACTTAGTAGAACTTTGAAGGAAGTGTTGCACCAAGATGTAAGAGATCTTTTCTTCCTTACTTTCTTTTTCTGCAACGCTGCGGCTGGCACCCAGGACCTACTCACAGAAGTGACAGTGATAAGATCTTGATTCTGAGCACATTCAAATTTCAAGGCCAGAAGATCTTCCCCTTCCTTTGTTTTATGAACACAAGTACCGGGAAAGAAGCAACGTCTTTAAACTGAAATCTTCTGTAAGGCTCATGAATCATTGAAAACTTCAATGATTGTAGAGAGGTTACAAAGTTGCTGGTCCAGAGACTGTTTAGTATTTATCATCGGCTATTTTTAGTGCCTTAAGTAGCCATTTGTTTCCCCACCTCTGCCAGACCTAACCTCCAGTAACAAACAGATACAAACAGATCTCCTTTAGGGAAGTATTAACAAAATCGCAGTTTCCAGAAGGCTTTTTTTTTTAAGATTTATTTTATTTATTATATGTAAGTACACTGTAGCTGTCTTCAGACACTCCAGAAGAGGGCGCCAAATCTCGTTATGGATGGTTGTGAGCCACCATGTGGATGCTGGGATTTGAACTTATCACCTTCGGAAGAGCAGTCGGGTGCTCTTACCCGCTGAGCCATCTCACCAGCCCTCCAGAAGGCTTTATAGTGTCTGAAGCATATAACAGAGGTCTCCTCACCCTGCTGGAGCCACCTACCTAATGTTTCTGCCAATGTAAAATTGTCTTGGCTTGTAGCCTTCCTTGTTACATTATTCTAAAACTTTCTGCTGGGCGTGGTAGCACACGCCTTTAATCCCAGCACTCGGGAGGCAGAGGCAGGCAGATTTCTGAGTTCGAGGCTAGCCTGGTCTACAAAATGAGTTCCAGGACAGCCAGGAGAAACCCTGTCTCGAAAAACAAAACAAAACAAAACAAAACAAAACAAACAAAACAAAACAAACTTTCCTGAAACTTGTTTCAAATAGGAATGTGGAATTTGGGCTCACTTAAATGAATGAAAAAAAGAAATAAAAAGGAAAGAAAAGGAATAATTATCCTTTTAGTGACATATTGCATTTACTGCCCATGAGGATGGTCTTGCCAGCCACTGTGAGATTAGGATGGGTTTGTCTGCCTACATTTCTTTGGGATGCCAGCTCAAGTATGCTTTGTGGGGGTGGGGAGTTCTTTGGGAGTTCTTTGGGCTTTCTTACTCTGCCTTTAAAGCCCCCCTCCAATATAGTTGCTTGTCTGCTAAGAGGTTGGCTTCTATGCTGGCTTAACTCAAATGCTCTAGCTTTACTCCTACCCTCCTCCATCCTCCTCCTCTGGACAGATGCTAAGCATTATAGCTTGCCTTCCCTGGGATTTCTCTTTTAAACTCTAATAAAAGTATCTAATTTTGAATAGGTTTTAGCCTTGCTTGACTTTCAAACTCTGCCTGACTTTAAACTCTTTGATTCAACTGAGAAAGTGAATCCATTCCTGTACCTGGAGGGTATTAGACTCTCTGCCTCGGAACTTGAATCTTCAAACTAGATGGACTCAGTAAAGAACGTGAATGTGCTCGGCTTCAGACCAGTCTCCCTCCCAAGGGATAGTGTTGCATGTTTGCAGGACACTGGCTTCAGAACCATTGAGACCATAAACAATTGGTTGGAATGCCCAACACCCAGTCTGAAAGGACAGCTGTAAAATCCTCACATACTCCCGGTTCACACAAGGAGGACAACTGCCAAAGATCATGAGTGTGAGCAAGCTGGAAAAATCTTCATTTTCCTACTTGAGAGAATGGATAACTAAAGCACAGAATAACAGTCAAGACCTACAACAGAACACAACAGCTTCAACAGATGGACCAAATCTACAAGTCAACATGGTTAGAGCACAAAGTTGTAGCATTGTATGCTAAAAGCATATTGGAAGACACAGTCTAGTGATGCATGCCTTTATTCCCAGCAAGGAGGAGGAGAAGGAGGAGTGGGGGGGGGGGGAGGCAGGTGGATCTCTATGAGTTCAAGGCCAACCTGCTTGTATTAAATAGATTTTTTTTAATTGTCATAAAACACCATAATAATAAACACCTTGGGGAGGAAAGGGTTTGTTTTGCTTATAGTTCCATATCACAGTCCATCATCAAAGGAAGTCAGTGTGGGAACTCAGGGCAGGAATGAAGAGGCAGGAACTGAAGCAGAGGTTATTGAGGAGTGCCACATACTGGCTTGCTCCCCATAGCCTGCTCAACCTGCTTTCTTTCTTTCTAAGATTGTATTTACTTTTAATTATGTGTATGTATGCCACACATATGTGTGCGCATGCTGGGTGACCCTAGGAAGAGCCTGGGGTTTCCACCCAAGCAACCTGACAGCCGGCAGCAAAAACAAAACAAAACAACAACAACAACAACAACAAAATCATGTTTAGATATGCAGTGACCTATGCTGCTGGTCCCAGCATTCAGAAGGCAGAGGCATGATCTCTCTGAGCACAAGTTCAGCTACCGCTGTATAGCAAGACCCTGTCTCAAAAATTAATTTATTAACCAACAATACAAATAAAAAAACTAAATAGAAGCAAGCTCTGACCTGCTGGTGGTAGGAGACAGACAGAAATCTTAGGTGTTTCCCCACTTTTTTGAGTTTCCCTTACAGCATCAGATGGAGGAGGAAAGGGGGAGAGAACAGTTGACCTAATTGAGACACCCTCACATTTTGATGGGTTTTCTTTTACCCTCTATGTTTAACAGCTAGCTCTCTCTTGATTACTCCCGTTTTATACCTTATCAACTCCCACACATACCCAGTCAATTAGCACCTCAAGAATGTGTGGGATTTTTAAGGAGAGGTGTTTTTTGCTTATTCAAATTATTACTCTTTTGTGGATATGTGTGTGAATATGAGGATATCTATCTTATATCTCTCTATATATCTACATATACATACACACAAACTGACACATGCACACAGACACATACAGACACATACAGACACACACACACACACACACACACACACACACACACACACACACGCAGTACCCTTTTTCCTCCTCAGTCAGCCCAGTTTGTTCTCGGAGTGAGGACTGACAGGAAGCAGAGACAAGGAGAGTTGAATGTCTTGGTTCATTATCGACCTAGCTGTGTAAGTGGGAAAGCCTGGTCCCACCAGCTGTGGATGAGAATTTGATGGGACTGGGCTCTTCAACCTATGCTGGCAGAAAAGATGGTACAACCACTTTGGGAAACTATTGAGAATGTTTTTAAAGGTTAAACATACACCCATCCAGTAAGACAGCAGTCTCCCCCTCGCTGCTTATACAGGAGCATAAAGCACAGGTTTCACAAAGACATTTATATCAGCATGGCAGCACGTGCCTGTCATTCCCTGTGCTCAAGAAGCTGACGCAGGAAGATCAGGAGTTTGAGACTAGCCTCAGCCACACAGGGAGTTCCAAGTCAGTCTCAACTCTGTTGTAAGACCCAGAGGGACAAGATCTAGTAGTGCTGGTGGCAGTTTGAAATGACACAACTGTTCTGAGACCTGTTTGTCAATCTTTCATGAAGTTTAATGAGATCAGCATCTCACTGGAAGCTGCTCTCAAAGGAACTTCTGTGCATCAATGTTGGTGACAGTCATGCCTGTCCACAAGAGAAACCATAAATGGTGGGGTACAAAAATGAGGAGAAGAGCTGGGCGTGGTGGCGCACGCCTTTAATCCCAGCACTCGGGAGACAGAGGCAGGCGGATTTCTAAGTTCGAGGCCAGCCTGGTCTACAAAGTGAGTTCCAGGACAGCCAGGGCTATACAGAGAAACCCTGTCTTAGAACCCCCCCCCCAAAAAAAAAAAAAACCAAAAAAGCAATTAGACACTCTGTTAAAAACACAACAATTTACTCTTTTTTTTCCCCCTTGTTCCAGTCAACCCCGCTTGCTCTGGTTGGCCCTGCTCGCTCCGGCTGCTCCTTACGGCCTGCTCACTCCGTTCGGCTCCACTCTGCTCGCTCTGGTTGGTCTCTCAGATCCAAGGATTCGTATTTTTATTATTATTCTTCATAAGTATGCTGTAGCTGACTTCAGACCAGAGGAGGGCGTCAGATCTCATTACGGGTGGTTGTAACCCACCATGTGGTTGCTGGGATTTGAACTCATCACCTTCTGAAGAACAGTCGGGTGCTCTTACCCGCTGAGCCATCTCACCAGCCCAACAATTTACTCTTATCCATGACTTTGAGTCAGCTGAATAGTTCTGCCCCAGGCCAGGTTTGTCTGATGCTGGCTAGGTTCTGCTCCAGTTACCTAGCACTCAGCTGGGCTGGCAAGTCTCCAAAGGACTCAGACACACATCTGGTGCTGGTCAGCTGGAAGCTGGGGTGATGACATATCTTTACTCTGTCAGGGCAGCTGTACAGTTCTAGTGAGACAGAGGAAGCCTGTGGGGTCTGCAACTGGGGAGACATTGTTCCTGTCATATTGTAGCTACCACAACAAGGTATAAAACCACTAGAGGTGGCACTGCTGGAGGCTTTGGTCTCTCCCACCCAAGAGATGGGCAACCTCAAAACAGCATCAGTAAGTCTTTTAGTAAGGGCTTGGAGAAATCAAATTCCCTGTGTGCTGCTGGTGGGAAAATGGTACAGCAATTCTGGAAAACAGTGTTCACTTCTCACTATATCCCCCCCAAACTGAAAGCAGGAACCCCGAGATATTTCTAAAGATACATTTATTTATAGCAGGGTTGGTACAACAGCACATGGTAGAAAAATGTGGCCGTGAGACATTTATGGCCGTGAGACATTATGGCACATTTGTATTTGCTGTTAAAGGAATCTAGGCATCTAGCCCACGAGAGAGCAGGAGGGCACGCAGTCACATGAAACGATATTATTAGTCTACAACCTGCATCGGTCCTATCGTCAGTGGATCTTCTCAGACCTTGGTGATGGCCCATTTTTCTGCAGCTAGGTCATCATCCCCTGTGATGTATTCTGGTGCATCTACATAGAGATATATAGACCTGGGATTGATTTACCCAGGTGCAGATGCGATCTACCTTAGCAGCAGTAGGGGTAGTCAGGATGACAAAGTGTGGTTCCTTTCAGTGGGGAGTTCCAGCTTCCTTTAGACCTAACAGTCCAGCCTTCTGTTGAGATAAGGAAAGTTGTACTCTCTTCTGTAACTAGGACATTGTTGTCAGGGCTGAAATGTTAAGTCAAAGGCCAAGGGTTGGGGTTCAGGCAGTTGGGGCCATCATCAGAAGCATCTGATTAGCTGAACCAGCTGAAGAGACTGGGGTGGCAATCACAATACCTGGACTGGTCTACATCAGCGTTCAGCAAGTCCAGGCTCATGGCCATTAGGAGCAGTTTGTAGCCCACAGAGGATTCATGGATGGTATCTGTCAGCTGGGTAGAAATTTGCTGGGACAGATACAGGCTAGGGACAGAAGTTAAAGTTTAGGAACTTAAAGGAAATCTTACATTCAGAACGACCCCTCTCAGGAATAAGCACTATGGGGAAGCTTAGGTTCTTGATTGACAGGGGGTACTTCCCTGGAGTCCATTTGATCTATGACAGGTGAGCCTGTCATGGCCTCCTGAAGTGTACATGAATTTAAAATTTGCAAAAAAGATAAAGTTTTAGATATTCAAACATCACCACTGTTTGTAATCTATACAGATCCATGCCTTTGAATCATAGAAAAAGCTTTGGGACCAAAAAAAAAAAAAAAAAAAAAAAAAAAGACTTCAAGTTATAAACTCTAACTTATTTTCCTCTATAAAGGCTGGCTATATATAGATTGGACAGAGAAAGTTTTTAGCACAATGAGAAGCACTTTTTAGCCTATACTTAGAACTTTGAGCTTGTGACTGTAACAGTAGTCTGTGCTGTACTAGAACCAGACTAAAAGCTTATCAGAACTTCATTGATTAAAAATTGTAAAACACTGAACCTTTGAAGTCTTAACATCATATATCATCTTTAAGTTTCATTGTTATTGTTTCTTAAAACTATTTTCTCAGACCCTGACAACTCACATAAACCTCAAAGCCTTTCCCATTTAATCATTTCCTGGGAGACACAGGTTGATTACTGAGAACAGTCGCTGCAAAGGGAGTTCCTTTAAGTAGAGGGATAGTGAAAGTTACATAGGATTATGCTGTGAATGTTTGCCTTTCTGACCAGGAGACCGGATAGCTCTAGAAAGGGCAAGGCCTGGTTTTTATATATGCAATGCACTGACGAGGCAGGTGCCGCTAAACTGATAAAGCTGCAGTTAGCCATCAACACCATCAGAGGTCTGAGAAGGATACATTTGAGCAGGAAGTATGAACCAAGTAGCAATCAATAAATGACAGAGGCTAGCAGCTACCTGGATGGTTGCCATAGGCTCCTCCTTGGAATCTCGGTAATCTCCATAGAGGCACAGTGGTTTCAGTCTCCAACCTTCACATAGCACAGCATTAACTCTCTGACTGCCACGCAGGGCAGCATCAGCCTTCCGCTTCCAGACCCAAAAGACCCGAGAGACTTTCCAGTGTGTAAGGCACTTGAGAGAATGACCTACCTTATTGAGGCAAAGAGGGGCAGTCAGTTCTCCAGTGTCTTGCTAGTTTACAGTACCCGAGTGGCCCTGAGTGTGGGTGAGGCAAGGGACAGTTCCACCCATTGGGTAGCATTACCATGATCCAGGTGGAGTCAAATGCTTTGGAGGAGACCTGAGGGCTGCCTCTGGGAGATGGAATTTTCATCTAGCACGGGAAAGTTTTTGTTTTTTTGAGACAGGGTTTCTCTATGTAGCCTCGGCCCTCCTGGAACTCACTCTGTAGACCAGGTTGGCCTTGAACTCAGAGATGTGCCTGCCCCTGCCTCCTGAGTGCTAGGATTAAAGCTATGTGTCACCACCTCTTAGCTTCACTGAACACTTTAAATGTCATATTCAGCAGGTCTCTGAAGAGTTTCTGAAGGCTGTCTGGTAAGTACATCTGACTTTAAATAATCTTGTCTTTAGTTACTTGTTTTAGGCTTAACCTTGAAAACATATACAGAAAGTTTAAGTTTATCCCTGTTGATAAATAACATTTGTTTTTAGCATGGTACAAGCATAATTCTAATCATATCAAAGAATTTGATCATTTATAAGGTGACTATTAACCTGTGTGTCCTAATTATAGCCTTTAAAAAATTACAATTCTTTTTTTTTTTTTTTTTTTTTGGTTTTTCGAGACAGGGTTTCTCTGTATAGCCCTGGCTGTCCTGGAACTCACTTTGTAGACCAGGCTGGCCTTGAACTCGGAAATCCGCCTGCCTCTGCCTCTGCCTCCCGAGTGCTGGGATTAAAAGCGTGTGCCACCACACCCGGCTAAAAATTACAATTCTTGAATTGAAACTTTTAGTACCAAAATAAAACTTCAAATCATAGCTGTAGCCCTAACTCCTTAGCTTCTCATCTTTTCCCCTGTGTTCTAAATTTTTTAAAATCATTTTCATCCTGAATCACCGTTTCTCAAGTTTCTGTTCTTCTTTGTCTAGAATAACACAGCTCGCTGCCATCTTAGTTGGTCTAAAACCTCTAGTCAGAGCTTATCTCCTGATAGTAAACCTCTTCCGGTCTTTTTTTCTTTTTAGATTTACTTATTTTATTTATGTGAGTACACTGTAGCTGTCTTCAGACACAACAGAAGAAGATCAGATCCCATTATAGATAGTTGTGAGCCGCCATGTGGTTGCTGGGAATTGAACTCAGGACCTTTGAAAGAACAGTCAGTGCTCTTAACCACCGAGCCATCTCTCCAGCCTCTCTCTTCTGGTCCTTTTAAAAGTCATATTTTTAATCAGAAGATCCAACTGGGGATGCCAGATAGTGACTGTCAGGTTAGCATCAAAACCTGGCCAGAGGCAAGAAACCCTAAGTCAGGATCTGGGTGATCTGGGTGATTTTTTTTTTTTTTTTGACAGCTTCCTTTCTGCCACTTTCCTTCATGGTTTTGCTTCTGGTAGCATTT
The DNA here is from genome assembly GCA_902729485.2 of Mus minutoides. NCBI lineage: Eukaryota > Metazoa > Chordata > Mammalia > Rodentia > Muridae > Mus > Mus minutoides. The sequence continues at coordinate 583,337 of LR749692.1, forward strand.
TCTTTCATGGCCCTTTAAAATGAATTCTCAGGCCTTGTCCTCTGGATCCTGAGCTGCTGTAGTCTACAAAGTCAGGTTTGTATGCCCATAGGACTTTGTTTAAAGTAAAAACTAGAATTGTTAAAATTACTAGAAGAATCTTTGCGTATATCAAACCACTAACACCTACAGTCTCAATGGATTTTTGAGACCAAGGACAAACATTTTGATTTAACCCACATTATTCTGAGATAAAACTGACATTCCGAAGACCGGTTATTTAGACATATTTTTAAAAGAGCAAAGAGTTTCTGAATGCAGTAAACAAAAATCTCATTATGTTGCCTTGATTAAGGAATATCAATTATTATATTTTAATCATCATAACATTTTCAGTATTGTTTCCAAACAATGAAAACCCTAACTACAACAGTAAGTTATTAATCCCATTCCAAGGTTTCTACCCCTCTTTGCCCAACTAGTTCCCAGATTAAAACATACACACACACACACACACACACACACCCCATTTATATTTATAATAAGCCTTAAATAGTACAAGAGCTAGGCAGACTCATACTCTCTAGACTGTTAGAATCTACTTTCCTATCGATAACTCTGAGTTCTTACTTACTATGTTTCATCTGGGATGCTCTTAACTCCAATTGGCCAGCCTTGAGAGCCATGTTCTCTTGGACTCACCTAACCCATGGTGGCTTCTCCTTCCTCCTCCTGCACCTTCCCCTTCCTTGTGGTTCTCCTCCCACCTCAAGTCCCTGAAACCTAAACCCCACCTATGTCTCTTCTGCCCAGCTATTGGCTGTTGGTGTCTTTATTTAGCAGTCAGAAATAATTTGGGGGCAGGGTCACTTAGCATCTACATGCAGACTCATCTCTGGGGCAACCAGTCATGGGGCCCAAAATTAGCACTATAATATAAGCAGCATCAGGCCAGCCCACTACAGGTAATATTAAAATGTTGTTTTAAGCTGTTCTACTTCGGTGAAAAGTTGGCTCTGGAGTTGAGTTATGGCTCCCCTGCCTCTAGGTCCAGGCATACTTGTTTAAAGGTTTCCTACAAAATCTCTGTCTCAGGTCAGGAGGACCACCTGACTATGTGACAGAGAAAAGAGAGCAAAAGGAGGCAAAGGGACAGGCTATTCCCAGTAGAGATTATCAATACTCCTCTCAAACTCTTTGGTTTTGGTTTAATTCTCTAAAACTTTTGCTAAAGTATGAATCTTAAGATCTGTAAGACTATTATATAAACTTTATTATATAAGACTATTATGTACCTGTACCTCAAGATTTGTAAATGTATTGGGTATCCTTAAAGATCTGTAAAATCTGTAACAAAAAGTTAACTTTAAACTCATATATAGCATGGAGGTTGCTGCTTCCAGCTCTTCCACAAGTCTCACAAATGCGCACTACAGATGGATCCTTACATACATACACCTCTGGAGGTTTTCTGATGCCTCATTTTTCATAATTGAAGCATTGAGACTCTGCCCATGACTCCCTCCAGACAGTGGGCATATCCTATTTTTCAGTTTCCTGCATCCAGACCAGAAAAAGAAGGTGGGTCTGGTTGAATGGCAAATCCCAGAAGATCCCCCAAATTGTTGGTCTTGGAGTCCCTACTCTGATCATTAATAATTTTTATAGCGAAGAAGCTTTTATTTAGATTTCTGTGCCTGTCTATACCCAGAACTCTGGATTCCTGAATACAATGCCAACCATCTCAATCAGGGTTTATAAAAGATACAAAGTTACAATTTTTTCTCTGGCAAAACAAGCTAGTTTACAGAAGCAAAACCAGAAGTAAAAATGTATTCCTTAGCAGCCTTTAACTTTTGGAGGCTTAATTTCCTTTTAGAGTTCTCTTAAACACAGAGATTTTAAACTTTTAAACATAAAGTTAGCCATCACATCACTTGCAGCTGAAGGAGGGAGTCATAGCTGAAATTTCAAGGCAAGCAAGAGTCTCCTGTCCCTCCCTAGGGAGCGGCACCAGCTCCATCACTATTACCGTAGATCTGGCTACGGCTTCTTAGTCTACTCTGTCACAGCTACCAGGCAAAGTCCAAGATGGCGTCTTGTTATGATTGGAGGAAAAAAGCCCTATGCAACATTCTATTCCCACCACCATGCCTTCCCACTCTCTCAAACCTGGGTCTGAAACAAACCCTTCTTTACTGACTGTGGCTTTTGTCTTAGCATTGAGAAAAGCAACACCAGTCAGACAAACCTCACAGTCAGAGTCTGTGAGGTCTCTTGGAGCAGCCAGCCTCAAAGGAACAGGAAGTAACATGGTGACATCAGGCCTTGGGAAGGGGTGTTGGGTTTGTGGGACATAGTTTTCATGTGGGAAGGGGAGAGCATCCTGGAAAAGGACGGAGAGACAGCTGCACAGCGCTGTTGGCCTCATCCACCTGATGCTTAAGACGGTAGGAGACAAGTAGGGAGATGTTGGTCAGAGGGTAAATAACAGTGCAGTTAGATTTTTTTAAGTGCCAAAAATAGTTATATATAATTTGATTTTTATTTACTAAAATTAGTTTGTTTGTTTTTTTAAAGACACAGATATTGGGTCTGGCGAGTTGAAACCATATTTATAAACAAGTCAGTTCACTGTTTTTCACACCAGGACCTTCTCGCCTTCCCTAACCTCTGAGCATCAGTGACCTTGTCTTTAAATTGAGGATGAACTTAACTCCTGTGCAGGTGCTGATGTTGGGAGAAAATGGGAACTAACTGCTTTGAATGCTTTTCTGGCCAAGTCCACCCTGCTCCTCTTGAGTGGGAGGTAATCAAACCTTCCCTGTAATGGCAATGAAGCCCGCCCACAACTTGGTCCTGAATACAGATCTGGAAGCACACAAGTCAAAGGAAAGAGAAACCCAGGTGTGGGCCACACCTAAAGGGGAAAAACCCTGGCAAGTAACAACAAAATTACGGGATGCCTTGTGCCTTATTTAGCAAGTTGGGGCTACAAGAGGCAGATTACCTCTAATTTTCCAAATTGAAAAAAAAAATAGTCTTGGATCTGTGAGCATCTCTCCCTGAGTTTTGGGAAATGTTAGGGTCTTTCTCAGTCCAACTATTCAATACCCCCCCTCCACTCCTTTCCACTTATTTTACTTTCTTTCTTCTTAATTCTTCTTTCCATGCTGGGATGGATCCCAGAGCCTAGAGCACACTAAGCCTGTGTTCTACCCTGGTGTAATCTTCAGTTCAAGGAAATAGCACCTAGAACTAGAACCTGCCTCTAGCAGAGTACAGCTTTGGGTTTTGGTGCTGGGATAGAAGAAAGGATCTTTCATGTGCTAGACAAGTCTTCAGCTAGTCAGCTTTGTGCGTGCTTGTGCACACGCGCGCACGCGCACAGACACACACACACACACACACACACACACACACACACACACACACGGACATGCAGGTGCATTCCGTTCCAGATTTGTATCACAGTCCTTCTGACCCATTGAGCCTCATTCCTTGAATATGTTAAGTCATGCTGAACTACTGAGCGACACTCCCAGTTCAAGAGTCATATGTCAACGTCCTGGGGAGATTTGAGCAAATATCTATTCACCACAGACAGGGAACTGATGACAAGCCGAAGCCACAGTACTGAGATGGTCACTGAGATGGTCACTCTCCAATCTCCGGTTCTACCCTCCCCCCCCCCNACTGGTAGCAAACGGAGCAAGTCTCCACCCCACCCCCCACCCCATGAGCAGGTCCTGGAGGCTGGAGTTGCAGGTCTCTGGAGCGGCAGGTCTCACAGGCTACAGACAGCTGCAGGAATGATTCCGATCTATAGCAGAAGTGAAGCACGCATGGCATCTCAGGGGACAAGGCAGTGGGAGCCTTAGTGAGGTCCATGCTCCTCCTACAGGTCTGTCTCTGCTGTTCAAGGTAATATCATCTTCCCTAGAGCCACCTGGAGTCCAGTGGGAGCCTGGCTCTGACATCTTCCTTTTCTTTCCTCCTCTGAGGATCTTGGATACCAGCCTCAGGTCATGAGAAACTGTATCAGGCTATACTGGTGATAGCCCCACCCTAAAGAACTACTTAACCACAACCTGACATCTCAGGCCCACCTGCAAAAACAACATGTCTAGGTAGCAAAAGCAACTCACCATACCAAACCAAAGAAACAGTTGTAGCTTCTTGGTAGCTACCTATATGTATATAGGTGTCCCTGACCCCTCTAAATGAGCTGTCTTCATCTCATCAAAGGTTAGGGCCCCTTGCTGTTCCAATAAAGCAGTTTCAGCTTCTTGAGACCAAGTCTGTCTGTGTCTCTGCCTCACTTGTCTAACACAGAGAGCCTGGCTACTGAATGTGTGTGCATGCAAATACTGTGCAAAACTGGACCAACTGAGAAAGAGGTGTCAATCCTGGGCATGGAAAAAGAAAGCCTGCCAAAACTTGAGCGTGGTGCCACTAAGGTCCACAGCTCTATCCCTTTCCCTCCACGTTGCCAGGGAAGGGAGGGCCGAAGCTTCTCTTGTCTGGGCTGTCAAACGCAGACTGTTACATCCAGGGGCGCTTGTGTGTGCTTCCTTCCATTGCTGCCGCAGCAGCTGAGGAAAAGTAGGCACTTGATTGTCAGAGGATGGCAGCTGAGACCCATCCAGTCATTCATGGTCATAGGCTATCAGATGACAGCCACCACTAGCTCCGTGCACTCTGGGCTGTCAGCTCTGTATTATGGGAGAGGGCCTTTTCCATTCTCTGTTAATACAACCTGGTGGATCAATGTGTGTATTATTTATAGGAGTGTGGGTGAGGGGTGACTTACAGGTGCCTGAATGACAGCTGTGTCACTGAAAGCCCACTCCTGTGTGGGTGGCATAGCTCAAAAAAGCTGGAACCCTGGGGCTGTCCTCAGGACTGGCAGGCAGTGGACTAGGACAGAGATAGTCCCTCCCCTCAGTACACTGCTTACATAACTATGATGGCTGACTGTGGTTGACACACCTGGGTAGGAAGAACTTCAGTTGAGGAATCACCTCTAGAGAGATAGATCAGCATGTCTGTAGGGGTATTTTCTTTTTCAATAATTAATAGAAAGGCGTTCAACCCATTGTAGACAGTACCATGTTAGGCAAGTGGACTTATGCTGTATAAGAAAGTTGGCCAGGTGAGCCAAGAGGAACAAGCCCATATGTCGTGTTCCTCCATGGGATTTGCTTTAGTTTCTCCTTTGAATTCCTGCCTTGGCTTCCCCCTGGTGATGGGGCTGTGACCTGTAAGCCAAATAAACCTTTTTCCTCCCCAGTTGCTTTTTGGTCATGGTGTTTAGATCACAGCAACAGAAAACAAGCTAAAATAATGACTTTGGGGTAGGAGGGTTCTTGTGACTCTGGTAGGTTCCAGAGCTTTCCTGGGGCTTAGTTTATTTACCTCCAGGATTATATGTTTCAGTCCGGAAGAGATTGCTCCACAGCATTCCTGATCTCCATTACTGATTTCACTCAGAATTTCTGCTCCAGCGCCGAATCCTCCAACTCCCCTCCAGTGCTGCATTGTTGGATGGAGTCTTGTTATCACCCCATCCCCAGCAATACCCTGCTGAGCTTGTTCTATTTGCATGCCTGTAACAGAAACCACTCAATGTTTCTCACGATGAGTGTTCTTCAGGGGCTCTTCAGCCTACCTAGATGAGAAAGTAAAATATCACTTCTAAGAAGCAACTTCTATTAATTAAAAGCAAATACAATGGGCCTAAAAAGATAGCTCTGCTTATAAGAGCCTTGGCATGCCGCTCTTTTACAGGACCCAACTTCTCTTCCCAGTACCACATGGTGGCTTACAACCGTCTGAAACTCCAGTGCCAGGAAATCTGATGCCTTGTTCTGAACTTCATGGGCAGCAGGCACACATGTGAATGTAAACAAAACACTTATGCCTATAAAATAAATCTCAACAGCAACAGCAACAGCAAAAACCCCTGAGCCTCTTGTCAACTACATTTTCATCACCATGACAACACACTGGACAGGAGTGACTTAAGGGAGAAAGGTTTTTTTTTTTTTTTTTTTTTTTTTTTTTTTTTTGGTTTTTTCGAGACAGGGTTTCTCTGTATAGCCCTGGCTGTCCTGGAACTCACTTTGTAGACCAGGCTGGCCTCGAACTCAGAAATCCACCTGCCTCTGCCTCCCGAGTGCTGGGATTAAAGGCGTGCGCCACCACGCCCGGCAGGGAGAAAGGTTTTATTTTGGCTCACAGTTTGGAGATTTCAGTCCATCATGGCAGCCGGAACAGGTTAAAAAATTTTCAAAGGTCCTAGTGCCCATTTCTACCAGTCAGATCACACTTTTAAAAAAATTCTATAGTCTGCCAAAACTGTGTCACCAGCTGAGAACAAGTTTTAAAATGTGGGAACCTGTGGCAGAACATTTCACATTCAGACCATACCTACCAGACAGGATGGCTATGATGGCTGTGACATTAGTAGCTCCTGTCTGCGTTTCAAGTTCCTTCTCACGACTGGGGTGCATGAACTGTGTTCCGGCAGACAAAAGACACTAGGCTACATTTTATCATAGGCTACCATCAGATGTTGGGTTTGTGGGAAGTGCCCTTACAGTATGAGAACACAGCCTCCGTGAGGCCAAAGCTGGTGTTCCCTAATTCCTGGATACTCAGACTCCTGCTGGGAAGTGGGAGGAGTCAGAACGGAAAGCCCAGGGGTGGGAGGAGGGGGAACTCTAACTTTGCTTAGCTGCAAGTGTCCAGGAACATGGAGGAGGGCTTCTGCAGGAGACTTAGGCAGCGTGGCTCTGTATGATGAAGACTTTGCCTCACAGCTATTCTTTTTGTTTGTTTGTTTTTTGAGACAGGGTTTCTCTGTATAGCCGTGGCTGTCCTGGAACTCACTCTGTAGACCAGGCTGGCCTCGAACTCAGAAATCTGCCTGCCTCTGCTTCCCGAGTGCTGGGATTAAAGGTGTGTGTCACCACGCCCAGCTACCTCACAGCTATTCTTGATGAGAGAGAGTTCTTGGTTCCAAACTGTTTATTGATTGTTCATTAAGGTGCATGAAACTTCCACAAGGTGAACCAGAGATAAAATACTTTTTGCAGGAAGAAATGTCTAGGAAGGGAAGCTTATTGGCTAAACCCTCATGTCCCATCTAGATATCTCATTAGCATGGAGAACTCTCTGTTCTGTGCTCTGTGACTAGTGGTCACATTCTTTATGTGGGGAGTTGTGGTCATGTGTTGCAGGCCAGGAATCTGGTTGGGAGTGGATGAAACACCTACCGTCCTCAGGTATAAGGGTGACAGGGTTTATGAATTCACTTGACCTTACCAAGTTTTCTGGCATGGCCCACTGTCCCACGCCTGTTTCAGCACCCACTGCCACTAGCAACTGATGCCTGTTTGATCTCTTCTGGCTTAGGCCACCAAGAACTTACTGAGGCCACTGGAGGTGACTTACTGAATAGAATTGTATGGACCTCTAGGCCAGCAGGAAGCCACCAGGCCCAAGATCCTTCATCACACCCCTCTGGACTGCTGTTTCACAGTGCCACCTTGTGGCAGAAAGAAAAGCATTAGCGTTACAGAGTGGACTTAGCTCCTTCCTCTGTTGGCACTCAGTCCCCAGGATTGACCCTCTTGTTTCAGAGGAAGCATCAGAGGGTCCAGTATCTAGTGGTTTAGAAAAGAAGGTTCTAGAAGGATATTAAAAGAATTCTGCATTATGTGAAGCTTGGGGCTTGGAGCCTGTGCATAAAACTCAAATTCCATTATAGTTAACTTCTTTGAAATTTACCCTTAAACAGAAAGTAGGACCTGATAAAAATGTGGATGCTGTATGATCTCAGAGATAGATGTGATAAAATGTGTTTTCCAGAGTGGTGATTCTATGTACCTTTAGGAATTGAGGCCTTAATGGAAATTCCTTATGTTATTTGGGGTGTGCCCATGAAAGAGATTAGGAGATGCCCCCATGGGTCTCTCTCTCTTTCTCTGTCTGTCTCTGTCTCTCTCTGTGTGTGTGTGTGTGTGTGTGTGTGTGTGTGTGTGTGTGTCTGTGTCTGTGTCTGACTCTGCCTTGTCTCTGTCTCTCTCCTCTCTCTTTCCCTCTTCAGACCACAGATAAGTTGTTTGATCCACATCCTTCCTCCACAATTTACTGTCCTCACAACCACTCATCCTTGGACTGCAGCCTCCAGGGCCAAGATAAATTTCTCCTATTTATTTATTTATTTATACACAAGTGGTTAGTGTGCATGCATGGCTATGCACCATGTGAATACAGTATCCACAGAGGTCAGAAGAGGGTGTTGGATCCCCTGGGACAGACTGGAGTTACACCTGATTGAGAGCCATCCTGTGGGTGGTAGGAATTGAACACGAGCCTTCTGGAAGAGCAGCCTCTTAATCACCAGGACATATAACCAGCCTTTTTCTCTGTTAAAAATGCATTATTATATTTCAAAACTATGTGAATATGTGTTTGTGTGTGGGCATGTGCAAGTGAGTACAGATGCCCATGGAGCCCAGAAAGGGGTGTCAGATCTCTTAGAGATAGAGTAATAGGTTATGTGAGCTACTGAGCACAGGTACTGGAAACCAAACTCCACACAAACAGCATGCACTTTTAACTGCTGAGCCATCTCTCCAGTGCCAAGCATGAAATAATTAACCAAATAATATAGTGATTTTTCTCAGGCATTTTGGTATAATGGAAAATAAATAAATGCCTTGTCCTTGAGAAATAAAAAAAAATAACAGTTAAGCCTTTTCCTCTTTTAAGTTTAGTTATGCTTTCGCCTTTCCTCAGTAAAAATCAGGTGTAGTTTGGAGGGACGTGGGGGAAAGTTATATATTAAAGCTCCGCTTCTCTGTCTTCTTCTCTTTTGATTTCTTGCCAGTTGAATGCACATGACACAACTGTAACCTGTTAGTGGCAATAACTCAAGAGTGAGGCTCTTTAGTGAATGGAGTGGTCACTTAGCTTCACAGATAGCCCACCAGGTGAGGCACACTAGCTGAATTTGCTTTTGATTGGTGTGATGAACACCATATCCAAAAGTAGCTTTCCATTACAAAAGACTGGCCCAGTCTGCTTAGAAGGAGGGTGGGTTCATTTGGCCCAGACTCATAGAGGTTTTGCTTCATGGGCACTGCACATGGCTGAGTTGCTTTCAGGGCTGTGGTGAGGCAGCCTGTGCTGGTGGGGAATACATGGAAGAGATGGCTGCTTGCCTCATGACTCTGAACTATAAGACAATAGAGAGAGGTGTCTATTGTGTCTTCTTCCATGGGTACACCCCCCACCCCCAAGAACCTCACTTCCTCTCATTTGCTCCAGAGTCTTGAGTGTTACTCTTCCTCCCAGTAGTCAACAGGCTAGGGCCAAGGCTGTACCACATGGGCCTTCAGTGGACCTTTGAGATCCCAGTACCAGCAGCACAGTAGACAGAACTAGGAAAGGCCCCTGGGGAGCTCAGGGATGAGCCAGTGTAGCAAAGTATAAAGTGGGTAGAGCTGCTGTGGCTGGATGATATGGCTAATCTTCTAACAATTATTTTTTTATGTACATGGGTGCTGTGCATGCATGTACACACACACACACACACACACACACACACACACACCATGTGTGTGTGGTGCCTACAGAGGCCAGAAGAGGGTATCAGATCCCCCTGGAACTGGAGTCACAGATAGTTGTGATCCATCATATAAGTGCTGGATATCAAACCCTGGTCCTCTAGTGCTTTTAACTGCTGAGCCAACTCTCCACCTCCGTATTACTTAGTCTTGAGATCCCTCAGGAGACAGGCTTCTGAGCATGTCTGTGGGGTGTTTCCAGAGAGGTTTGACTAAGGACAGAAGACCTGATTCCATGAGGGGCTGGACCAAATGAGAAGGAGAAAACAATCTGAGGCCCAGCATGCATTTCTCTCTGCTCATCTGTGTAACCCACTCTTTCACACTCCTGCCACCAAGCCTTTACCTCCATGATAGATCATACCCTCAAACTCTTACCCAAAATAGACCCTTCCTCCTTTAACTTGCTTCTGTTGGATGTTTTGTCATAGCAATAGAAGAAGTAACAAACTCCAGGGTCAGATGCAGGTGAGCCTTGTGTGCAAGCCTGAGAGGTGAGCTTGGTGGTAACTGAATGGAAATGGGGACGTCCTGACTGCGATGGTTTGAATATGCTTGGCCCATGGAGGGACTCTATTAGGAGGTGTGGCTTTGTTGGAGTAGGTGTAGCCTTGTTGGTGGAAGCATGCCACTGTGGGGGTGGGCTTAAAGACCCTCCTCATAACTGTGTGGAAGCCAGTCTTCTCCTAGCAGCCTTCAGATAAAGATACTCTCATGCCTGCACCATGCCTGCCTAGATGCTGCCATGCTCCTACCTTGATGATAATGGACTGAACCTGTGAACCTGTAATCCAGCCCCAGTTGAATGTTGTCCTTATAAGAGTTGCTTTGGTCATGGTGTCTGTTCACAGCAGTAAAACCCTAAGAGGCTAACCCTTTGAAAGTTTGCTCAAGCCACTCAGAGCATGCAGGGATCAGGTTGTAATGCAGGTGACACTCGTTTGTCTTTAGGTGGCTGTAGCAGCACGTAGAGCATGGTGGTGGACCAGCTCCCTCTCAGGTCAGCAGTATAGGAATGACAGCTCTCTCAGCAGCTGTCATGAGGATGGTGTGACACTTGGAAGTGCAGGTGCTTGGTGGGTCCAAGTTCTGTCACACTTCGTTCACCAGAGATGAGATGAGCAGTTGGGAAGATGAATCATCTCTCTAGGCCCCTGTCCCTCTTCTGGCAAAGTCACCAGAATTCAATCCTTAGAGCTCCAGCCTCACACTGTAATCTAATCGCTTCCCTAATATCCCTCCTTTAAACACAGGGTTAAATTAAATTTTCACTCTGTTAATATTATTAACAGAAAACTTTGGAGGCCAAATCCAGGCTTCAGGGGGACGAATTACATTCAAACAATATCAGACCCTTTGGGTTGGGTGAGGGAGAGCTGGGTTCCCAGAGAGGATGCTGGGCCAGCAGCCCCATCAATACCCAGCTCCATCATCTGAGCTTCTAGACATCAACTCTTCCCTGGCAACTAATGAATCTCCATGGCCCAGAGGCAAGCTGAGTACAATTCTGCCTAAGCCGATGGGTTAGGTCAGCCTGGGGGTCCAGTCCTTTCCTGGAGGACAGGTACTATGGAGGGGGATTTGTAAGTTTGATGTATAGAGGGAATTGTTTCAACTTTCTTGGCACTGAGCTCACTGGGACTTTCCCAGGACTGCACATTTTTCTTTTCTCTAAAGCATTATAATTTCTTATCAATTCATAGCCATCCAAATTCAGAGAGATCATTGTATAGTGAGATTTCATTGTATAAAGTCACTGTGAACAATAGCCTTGGGTTTTTCTTGCCGATGGCTTTGTAGTTGCACTGGCTGCTCCTGTAGGTCAGCCGAGTGTGTTGCTTATAGTGGTTTCCATCAGTGTTCAGGTTCATAGCACATTTGCAGCCTGTTATGAGCTACTTTGTGATGCTGGGAACTAGACTTGCTTTGAAATATGCCCTCTCACCTGTCCCAAGAAGGAAATGGTCAACTGTTAACCCGCCTGATTTCTAGCTCAGGAAACCAAAGCTCAGAGAGGTAACCCACTCTGCACAAGAGCACACAGGAGTGGGTGACCATCTGGTAGCCTCCAGCCTCTGCTTAGAGTTGTTGGCAATGGGTCTGGGATCCTGGGAAAGGAAACACACAACCCAAAGCAAGGCAAACATTTTATTTCTGCAGGGGGAAGCATGGCCATGCTGACTCAAGCGGGCAAGTACACCCAATTGAAGTCCCCCTGGGCCCTGTGTTTCATGCTGAATAGTCATATTTTCTTTTTAATTATGAGTCTGTGTGTGGGCTTGAGTGTGTGAGTGCAAATATCTGTGGAGGCCAGAGGCACTGGGCTCCCTTGACACCAGAATTCCAGGATGCTGCGAGCACCTTGACATGGCTACTGGGAATCACCTTCCAGCCCTGTGCATTATCTTAACCATTGAGCCTGGAGTACTTTGGCCTCAGACTTACTCATTATAGGCTAACTTGGAACAGCACAGACGATTAGTAACCCTGAGCACGTGCTGTGCTGACCCTGGAGGAATCTGATTTTCTGCCAAGCGGCCTCTTTACTGTTTGTTTTTAAAGATATATTTATTTTCGTTTCATATGTTTGGGTGTTTTGCCCCCGTGTGTAGTAACTGTCTACCTACCATGAGCGTGTCCTATGCCCTTGGAGGCCAGAGGAGGGTGCTGGATTCCCTGGAACTGGAGTTATAGACAGTTGTGAGCTGCTGTGTGGTGCTGAGAATTGTACTGGGGTTTACTGCAAAAGCATCCGGTGATCTTAATCACTGACTTGCTTTGGTAGCCTTTTTTTTTTTTTTTTTTTTTTCCCCGAGACAGGGTTTCTCTGTATAGCCCTGGCTGTCCTGGAACTCACTTTGTAGACCAGGCTGGCCTCAAACTCAGAAATCCGCCTGCCTCTGCCTCCCGAGTGCTGAGATTAAAGGCGTGCACCACCACGCCCAGCTGCCTATTTGTTTTTATACGACATTCTGTCTTATTTTAACCCTTTAATAGAGAAGACAGCCCATCCCAGCCTGTCTCTGCTGGCAGAATGAAACAGGTTTTCTAATGCAGTAGAGCTGCTGGATAAAGCCTGGGAAGTCTGTTGAGTGTGTGTTTCACACAACAGAGGCCGTGGCAGCATGGTCTAGTGAAGGTAGACACAGCCCACGTGGATCTACCTAATGCTATAAAATCGCTTGTTACTTTTAAACTCCAAGTGCAACTGGACATCTTGCAATTTTATTTGCTAAACTTGATGACTATAAGTTGGGGAAGGCATTCTCTGTGGTCACTGCAGGACAGAGATGGAGCCACCATGACTTGGGGAGTTACAGGCAAATCCAGCCTTGAGCCCTGTCATGGTACAAAGCCCCTGGGTGCCTGGGAAATCCTCTGAAGTTTCTGATGTGTGATGATGGGAAAAGCAGCTTCCTCCACATACTTCCCGAATGTTCCTGTCCCCCTCCCCAGCTGTTCTGCTGGGCAGAACCGTGAAGTGGCTCCCCCAGTGGAAACTGGAGACCAGAAGAGTGTGGTCACAGTGACTTAGAGCCTATGCTGGTGATTGAGAGATCCAGACAGGGAGTAGCTGCTGCTCAGGAAGCGGCTAATTAAACAGGAGACTCTAATTAAGAAGAGGAGCTTTTGCTACAAACCCCAGCTGCTGCCCAGCAGAGCAGAGAGCACCTGCTCTCTCAGTTCAGGCTCCTCCATGTGTAGTACTAGCTCACTGGGGACCTCCGGCAACTCACACAGTCTCTCCCTGCTGCTGTTTTGTAGGCTATTAAATGAAGATGCTAGCCCTCACAATGGGCAATTACAGAGAGCAGGCGCAATGTGCTTCTGGGTTGCTTCCCCTCTGGATAATTCCATCTGCATTGCAAGGCCCTTCTCATCCTCTGTGCATTCTACCGGAGGCCAATTATCATTTCTAGAGGATTCTGCTCTGTAAATCCAGCTGTAGTGAATTGTTCCTTTCTTATGTTTCTGCATCCCAACTTCTGATTGCAGATCCATGCCTCTAGGCTGGCAATCCAAGGTTCCCCTGGGATGTACCACACCCTAGAGACTGAATATCATGCCAAATCATGTGTAGGCAGAGGTCAGAAGTCTCTACTGAGACTTCTTCCTACCATCTGGGCCTCAGGAGTGGTCCATGGCTGGTTGCCATGGAGATTGCATTTCCATCTGCTGAGGATGCAGCTTGTGGTGGATGACAGTAATAATGACCACAATTATCCTTGATTCCCATGTTCACATCCCTTGGTAGTTCCCTGTTCCCAATATTGGCTGCAGACTGGGCCATGTGACTCTCTGTGGCTAATTTGTCCAAGGGAGATATAAACCAGGCAAAAAATGGAAAAATAACAAAAACAAAGCTGTGATTACTACAGATTTGATGATTGGAGTTCCAGAGCTGCCATTAGACGTGCCTAGGTAAGCTGCCTGGAACAAGGTAAGAAATACAGGTTAATGGAGAAACCCAGGGCTTTTAGTCATCCCAGGCAAGGCTGACTCACCAACTGACCACAGTCAGGACTGATCCAGGTGTGAATCAGGTTAAGAAAACTACCCAGGACACCGATGGACTCTTGAGAAACAGTGAACATTTTCATTTTAAGTGTGCGGGTCATTAGTTATACAGTAAAAGCCAACTGAATCACAGCTTTCTCTTACGCTTCCATGTTTGCACCTCCTGCCTAGAATTGTCCCCTGTATAGAAGGAGCTTTCCTACCATGTAAGGCTCCGTAATGCAAGGCATAAGTTGTCTCATCTTATAGTAGTGATCCAGGAAGTGCTCTCGGTAGTTAGTTAGCATTTGTAAAATGTCGTTTGGTACAGCAAAGGCTGTTAGTTCATTATCATTGTTTTGTTTGTTTGCTCCTTTTTTGGAGACAATGTTTCCTATAACCAGGCTAACCTGATCCTCACTCTGTAGACCAGGCTGGTCTCTAAAATCTACCTCACAAATACTGAGATCACAAGTGTGGCATCACAGGTGTGGCATCACAGGTGTGGCATCACAGATGGCTTCATAGTCACTCTTTGTTTCATTTAACTTAAAAAAATATAAGCTGAAATTTGAGGGGAAAAAATAAGACATGGGATCTTGCTCTGCTACCTAGGCTTCAGTCTGGTTCTAAGCTTAAGAACTCAGCAGATTCCCCTGCTTCAGACCCCTGAGGAGCTGGGGGTACAGGTCCATGCCACTTCACCTGGTACAGATTTTTAAAAAAAATCAAATCCCCGTGAAAGATTATTTTGATGATAGTGCTACTTATACTAGCAAAAAAATATAAATCATCTACATGTCCAACAACATAGCATGGAAATCATGTATTTCCATGATCACAATCACAAAGAATTTGCAAACAGCATACAACAATGTTTTGGAGTACAGTAAGCTATTGGGTGCATGTAAAAACACATGGGCACATATTCTTATATATTCAAAAGTAGTGGAATGTCAGTGCTGGGGACATGGCCCAGCAGGTAAATCTGCCATCTACTGCCAAGCTGATGACCTGCGTTCAATTCCTGAAACCCACATTGGGGAAAGCGGACTCCAAAAAGCTGTCCTCTGACCCACACATATGTGCTATGACATGCATGTCCATTTGAATACACAGTAGATAGATAGATAGATAGATAGATAGATAGATAGATAGATTTTTTTTTAAGAAGCAAGGGCTCTTAGTCTTGGAATCAGGTGCAAGGACTGTGGCTGATCCACATTTCACTTATATTTATGTTTCTAGATCTTTCACACTTTGATTGGTAGGGGTCATTTTTGTGACCTGAAAGTCACAAAAGCCCTCCTTGAAGTCAGAAGACAGATGCAGATTATGAAAATACAGCAATAACATCTATGTCAAGCCACAGATCAAATCTTCCTGATTAGCAATTTGGACACAAGCAAACAACAGTAAAGCCAGCAATGTACAGTAAATTATGTGGCTCATAGAGACACTCAACCTTACTCAGAACTATAGGAAATAGATGTTAAAACAATACCAAGGGCTGGGGAGATGATGCGGTCAGGAAAGTGCTTGCTAGCAAGCATGAGCATCCATGCTTGATTCCCAGAAACATTGTGAAATGCCAGGCACAGTGCACATGTTGTTTGTAATCTCAGCACTGGGGAGGTGGTGGCCTGAGGGTCCCCACAGCTAACTGGTCAGCCAGCCTAACTGAACTGATAAGCCTCAGGTCCCAGTGAGAGACCATGTCTTAAAAGTCATGGGGATGGTTCCTGACAAATAACACTCAAAATTGATCTCTGGCCTCTACATGCAGTTGGGTACAGCCACCCCCATAAACATGCACACACACACACACACACACACACACACGCACCCTTTCATACACCAAGTCGTATGCCTTTACCCTGTGAAAACCTATGTCCACACAGAGACTGAACAGTAACACTCACAGCAGTGTTACTCACTATCGCCCAGAACAACTCCTGCCCAGGATGCCATGTTCCTCACTATATAACAAGGAGTGAGATACTGGTGTGTGTTGCGGACAACCTTGAAAATGTGATGCTGCGTGAGAGAAGTCAGAACCTCAAGCCCCACGTTATACAACTGCACACATACAAAACATCCAAGGTCAATGTTTAAGATGGCATCCTCCACAGGAGCACAGAAGAGGGAAGAATCAAAGGTCTGTTAACAGAATCAAAGCTTTTAAATTGATGAAACCACTCAAAAAATAGGGCTGACACAGGCTTGTAATCCCAGATGCTCAGGTGAAAAGTGTGCCTGGGCTGTGTTGAGTTCACAGCCAGTCTAAGGAAATCAGCAAGACCACGTTTGAGAACAACAAAATTAAACTAAATTAAAAAGAGAGTTGGGAATGGGTAGAGACTTGTCTACCGCTTGCAAAGCCCAAAGTCAGCCTACAACACAGTAGAATCAACAAAGAAGCAAATAGGTAAGTAAGTAAGTAAATAAGGTGATGATGGTTACTTAACTGTGGATATAAAAAGTCAGTGTCCTGTACACTTTCTGTGTGTGACTTGTCTGTGGGTCCCGCATATGAATGTAATCAACTGAAAAAACAAAAACAAAGATTTTACATGTAAAATCTATAATATAAAATAAAACAATAAATAACATGATATAATAACTAAAATACAATAAAAGTAAGAGTAGGAGAGATGGTTCAGTAGTTAAGAGTGCTTGTTATTCTTTCAGAGGACCTGGGTTCTATTCCCAGCACCCACATGGGCAGGTCACAATTGTCTATAATTCCAGCCTCAATGCCCTCTTCTGGCCTTCAATAGCATTGCACCCAAGCAGTGCACATTATACATGTAGGCACAAAACTTATGCCCATAAAATAAAATACATCTGAAATGTTAATGAGCAGACTGTCTACTGTGTCATAATCTCTGTCTTAGGTAGGGCTTTACTGCTGGGAACTATGACCAAGGCAACTCTTGTAAGGACAACATTTAATTGGAACTGGCTTACAGGTTCAGAGGTTCAGTCTAGTATCATCAAGGTGGGGAACACAGCAGCATCCAGGCAGGCACAGTGCAGAAGGAGCTGAGAGTTCTACTTCTTCATCTGAAGGCTGCTAGTAGAAAACTTCCAGGCAGCTAGGGTCTAAAACCCACACCTAGAGTGACACACCTATTCCAACAAAGCCCCCCCCCCATTGTGCCACTCCCTGAACCAAGCATATGTAAACCATCACAATCCCCTGAACTGGAGCATAGCCACTCTCTACCCAGCAGGGTCACATTAGGGATTGTAACTCAGTCACAGATGATTCAAGGTACACGTGAGGAAACTGGGTGTGGTGGCACATGCCTGTCACCTGGCACTGGGAGGATCTGGTGTTTAAGGTCATTTTCCACTGTGTAATCAGTGAGATAAGCCTGAGTTACGTGAGACACTACCCCAAATTTAAAATTAAGATTACATTGGGTTAAGTAGACTACACAGAAGGCTTTGGGTATGTAAACCCCATACCCCTGTATAGAACAAGCTCAGGCCTCCATGGATTTGGGCAACACCAAGTCCTTGATAATACTGAAGGCAATGTGCACACTATACAATTTGCTATGCTAAACACACACCGAGGTGTAACTTCAGTTCTCAGACTGTCAACGTCTGTAAATGTGCAGATAGACAGGCTTCTGTGCTGCTGACAAAGGTATAAAAAGATGCCATCTTTGGAGGATCATTTAACCAGAAAGAAAATTTCTAGCTGGTCCCGTGGATCTCTTGGTTTGCAGGACCCTCTGGGGTGTGGAGGAGCCTGAGAGCTGGAGATAAACTCAGGTCAACAGGGGACATGGCATGCACAATGTCAGCTGTTACAAAGCAGAGGAGCCACTGCTGAGCAAAGGTTTGCAGAGATGTGTCTTAGGTGACGATAGCATGTGATGTGAGCTCCTGTTACAGTGGGGAGAGGGCACAGTTAACATGAAACATACATCACAAAGAAGATTTGATAAACTTGTTTACACAATCTGGGATGGGTAGTCCTGCCTTGGCTGTGGAAAAGCCAGAACAGTAACTGCTCAGTCGCTGAAGCCAGGAACCTCAGCGGTCTCAATCTGATGCCAAAGGCCTTGAGGATTACAGAGGGCTTCTGCTTCTCAGTCCACACGGGAAGGCTAAAGAAGCTGGCTCTGATGTCAGTGAAGGATAGTGGTAGTGGTGGCAGCAGGGGCAGCAGCTGCAGGTTAGACACACTAACAAGAGGGGAGACCAGCAGACAAAACCCGCAGAGCTTTGGCTAGAGAATAGCTCAGTGG
The DNA here is from genome assembly GCA_902729485.2 of Mus minutoides. Classification (NCBI taxonomy): domain Eukaryota; kingdom Metazoa; phylum Chordata; class Mammalia; order Rodentia; family Muridae; genus Mus; species Mus minutoides. The sequence goes on from LR749692.1 coordinate 601,716, forward strand.
ATAAAGGCACTTACCACTAAGTCTCATGCCCTAAGCTTGATCTTTGACACCCACATGGGAAGAACTGATTCCTGCAAGTTGTTCTCTGACCTGCACACATATTCTGTAACATGGATGCCCATGTGACTTTCTTTCTCTCTCTCTCCCTCTCTCCCGCCCCGTCACACACACACACACACACACACACACACACACACACACACACACGGGGCGGTGTGTGTGTGTTTGTGTGTGTGTGTGAGAAATGTTAAAAAAAAAAAGTCAGCTTTTTTCCTTTGGACCTCCTTATATTTAGGCTGCCTTAGAATGTTCCATCTACTCTGGTAGAACCTTCTCTGCCTCTGTTAGTTTTCTAATTGACCCTTTCAGAGGTGAGTCTTTTCAAGATTCAGTGAGATTGACAGCTAAGATAACCCATAACAGAAGTAAGAAGTAGCTGGTGTATTTTCCAGGAGACTGGAATTCAAACTTATACCCCAAGTCTCCCAGCCTTGCTTTCTCCTTCTCAAGAATAGGCAGGAAGATCGGGTAGGACAGGATGAGGTGCACAGGCAAGGGTGATGGTGGGCTCTAAGGGGCAGAGGCTGCCTCTGAGGGTCTAGGTTCTTCCCACCCTTTCCTTCTCCTGCCCCTTTTGGAGGCCATGCCAGGTTGGTTTCTCTGAATAGCAAAGTGCTCTGAGGGTAGATGGGTGGGAGGATGCATAACCGAGTGGGGACAGCCACTAAGCTCAACCCAAGTTAAGGCAGCCTTTCTGAAGGCTCTTCCACAGGAGAGTAGCAACTTAAACAAGAAAATAAAGATCTTGGGATCCTCAGTAGCATCAAGATGCCATCCAAGGAGAGTTATGCTGCAATTCTGTGTTCTCAGCAGGCTCCGAGGCACCCACAGAGGGACAGTTGAGGTGGTCAGCAAGTAGTACACACAGGAAGCTTTTAGAGAGTCTTAGGAGTGCCATTCTATCACGAAGTCAGCCTGCCTAAAGGAGGCCACCGGCCACCGCTGACAGCTGCAGGTTTCTTGGAGGCAGGAGGCAGCTGCGGGAACCCAATGCTCCTATGCTAACCCAGGTGTGGTGTCTTGGAGGCTGAGTCTCAGGCTCTGTGGGTCCCCAACGTTTGGCTATTCCTCAAATTGGCCTTCCTTCTTCAAAGAGGATCCGATGCCGGGCTCCTGGTGGAGTGAGTGGGAGTCCTCTAGAAACCAGCCTTTTTACTCTGAGAAGTGCTTCAAGGAGAAACTAGCCCCTCCAGAGTTCCTCCACACAGCAACAGGGCCAACTGAGCTCCGATTGGCTGAATGCATGTACACGCAAATAAGGTACAAAATGGGGGCCAATCAGAGTACAGCTGTCAACCCGGAGAGGAGAAAGAGAAAGCCTTCCTTCCCATACTTGAAGATGTTCTTAATTAGGTCGACAGGTCCCACGTCCCTCACCATGATGTTAAGGAAGTGGGCACTGAGCTGTCAAACCTAGTTCCCTCCGTTTCTGGTTGCTATAGAAATGCTCTGATCACCTTTGTACCAGAAACTGCCGCAATGTCCAAGAGCCAATCGGTGCTGCTGTTGCTATGGTGATGTTGCTAGGGCAACAGTGTGATCCTTGAGGATCTGCAGCCTGCTTCCCTGCCTCAGGTGTATCTGGCGCTCTTGTCAGTTCAGTCTGGGGCGGGCGGGCTGTCAATCAGTAGTGCCTCCGGCTTAGCCTTGCTTGAGTTTGGCGGCTGTCAGAAAGCTCCGTATGGGAGTTCCTGCAACCCCTACCACTTATATATTGCACAGAAAATTCTGTACTCAGATTGAATGGGGCGGTTGTAGTGGTGATGATGGTGCTGGTGTTGGTGCTGCTGATGGTATCAAGCCCAGAGCTAAGTCCAGTGCTCTACCATACCGCAGAGCTACACCTGCATCTCTTGCTCATTTTAAATTAAAAGATAATATGAATGGTGTGAAAGGGAAAGGGTAATAAACATACAATGTTCAGTAAGTCAGTGTCTTATCACGATGACATTGTAAAAATACATTGCTTAAAGTGAAAAGCCACCTCTTTGAAGCAGGCAGGCCTCAGAGCCTCAGCTTGTACACTTTGCAATAATATAACATGTAGAAATTATGACTTTTGTATCCTTTTTAAAGATGTGCTCCTCCTGAGAGCTGGAGAAATGACTTGGTTAAGAGCACTTGTTACTCTTGCAGAAGACCTGGAGTTCAATTCCTAGCATTCACATGATGGCTAACAACTATCTGTAACTCCAATTCCAGGGGATCTGATGCACTTTTCTGGCTTCCATGGACACTGCACACGCGTGGTACATAGACAAACACGAAGGCAAAAACCAATATGTATTTTGAAAAGTAAATGCTTGTTTTCTCCCACTAACCCTTGGGCTTGGCTGAGTCTCTCTGCTTTGTCGGCTGTGTGCACAGCTGTGGCCCTGTTGCTGGGTCTTAACAGATGTGCTAGATCGAACAATTGAACCTCTCAAATCACACAGCTCGTTCTCACACCTGTGACCACGCAGCCTGCTGTGAGTGTCTGAAGGGATTGACAGTCTCCAATGTCCCTCAGATTATCCTTCTCAGCCTCGGGAACCAAACTTCGTTCACACTCTCAGACTAAATCTGCTCTCTTGGGCTTCAGCTCCCAGGTGCTGCGCGCTCTGACTCATTCTCCCAGCCTGACGCTCTCGTGTGCAGCTTCCCAAGCCTCAGAGCAAGTCCCCTGAGATGAGACCAGCCTCTCTGGCAGTCTAATATGTTTGTGTCTCTCTGTGTGTTTTTTTGTCCTAATTCACACCCCTAATATCACCTTTTTTTTTGCCTCAGTTTCTCTTGTATAAAACTTGCCTTCCAGGGTGTTTAGAGTTCAACATGAATGAGGCTCTGGGGACTGACTTAGCTCTATCTTAATGACAGGCACTTAGTAAGAGATGATGTTATCTTTGGAGTCTCTCAGCTTCCCCAGAAGGTGCACAGTCAACATCATCTCCTAGCACTGAAAGCCCAGCAAACAGATTCAACCTTCCATGGCTAGGGTGCTGGCAGATAGTCCAGGACGGGCTGAATACAGGTTCAAGCCTCATTATACCAAAGGAATCAGGAAGACTCCCCTCTAGGTTTGTAATAAGCAAATTCTATTTTTTCTTCCTGCTCAAGCCTATAGCAACTTTAAATCATAATGCCACTGTCTTATCTACTACAGTTCAAAGTCTGTAACTCCTAACACATAGGCTAGGCCACTCTCCCAAACTTCTAAGAACAAAAAATTGCCTTTGTCCCCTGAACTGAAGGCAGTGTCTCCTCTGGGTCAGCCCCACTACCCATGGCTGGGGCAATAACTCTTGACTGAGCTCACACTCCTACGGACAGTTTTTCTTAGCATCTTTCAGAATCTATGTCCTGTTTTCTGAAAATTACCTAACAGTAGGCACATCAGAGGCATTCTTCCAAACTGTCAGCCCACAATCAGACTTGGCTGGCAAATACATATTCTTGGTGCTCATGCCAGAGAGCCAGAGTTCAATCCTTAGAACCTACACAAGGTGGAGGGAAAGACATGTCTGACCAGAGCTGACTTCTGATCTTCACATACACACGGTGGCATGCTGCCTCAGGCCCTAACAAAACAACAAAAAATGTTGCCCGTTCCCTTCACATGACCCTGTGGCCCCTAGGCTCCCAGCTGCCATATTAGTTCCTGGCTGCTTCTCTAGTCAGCTGCTTCTGTTTGGTTGATGAAGACAGCTGGGTCAACAGAGGCCCAATTGTCTCTTCTTCTGGCCTCCATTGTTGGGGCCCCAGCTGTCGGTCAGCTTCCAGGGTCAGGGTGTAGGGGGAATGGAGACAGGAGAAATGTTCAGATTATATGAATTGTGTGAAATATTCTGAATATTTTTAGGGTCATGACTGGACCCTAAAAATAGGATCACCAGACCAGTTCTACAATAGGGAAACAGGTTCAAAGCATTTTATAAGTGGGGGACTGCTTATACCATGGTGAAATAGCCACAGATAGTACAGGAATGGAGGGATGCACCACAGGAAAGAAGCTAGTATGCCCAGAACAAACAGACCCACCACCACTACATAGTGCAGAGAAACCCGTGGTCACATCACCTAAGCAAGCATCTGCTTATTTCTACCCTGGGAATGCGGGCGGAGCTGCGCGTGACCACGCCCTCCAGGCGGCACTCCATTGGGTGCTTCTCCTTAGCCCGGCGCCCGGTCCGGTCGTCTGTGACGCAGCTGCAGGCCAGAGCTCCACCTCCAGCTCCCAGCGCCATGGAGGCGTGTGTTCTGCGTAGGCCCTGCCTCTTGCACCCCTCCCACCCCTCCCGGTGCGGAGTGGCGTCCAGAGCAGGCAGGGCAGGCTGCGGGATGTGAGTGTGCGGGGGTCGCGCGTGGGGCCAAGCATGGGTTCTGGGGATTCCCGTGGGCACGGCGGGACAGCTGGGGGCGGGCTGGATGACCGTGCGGACGAACGGTGGGTCTCCCCTTTGCAGGGCACCGCGGTGGGCTGCAGGGCTGCAACGAGGGCACAGCCTCTTGCAATCGCGGTCTACGCACCCCCCCCCCCCCACACACACACCCCAGCGCATTTTGTTCCCAGCTTCACAGATGTGTGAGCTAACTCGTGAGACAGCCACATTCCAGCCCCTACACCATACACCCCGCCTTCCCCCGTGCAGGCCTTGGGCCTTGGCACCAGTACTCCTAAATACACCTGGCACTGGCATGTGACCTTGGGCACACCTGGTCCCCAGAGCCGCTGTGAGGACTGTGTTGGAAGCTGATTTAGTCAAAGCCAGCCAGGGCTCAGGAAGGTGCTGTTTTCATTCCTGTTGGTTGTTAAGTGACCTGGTGTGAGTGGGGAGGAGGGGGACACTGCTTTCCGCAAGGAGGCTGTCGTCCATATGTGTGTCTCTTCTGCACGTTGAAGGCCTCACGCAACACAGCTGTACCAGCATGTACCAGAGAAACGCTGGCCCATCGTGTACTCACCTCGTTACAACATCACCTTCATGGGACTGGAGAAGCTGCACCCCTTTGATGCTGGGAAATGGGGCAAGGTGATCAACTTCCTGAAAGGTAAGAGCCACCCCCTTAGACAGGCACCTGCTTCCTCCATTTCCCTGTTCTCACCACCTCCTCAGACCTGCATATCCCTTCTCCATCTTTTCCTTCTCCCCATCCTCATCACCCCCTCAGACCTGCATCTGCGTCCTCCAACCCTGTGTTCATCCCATCCTTACCTGATTTCAACTTCCAGACTGCCTTCTGTCTTGCCATTAAAGGGTCTTTCCAGGCAGGCTACTAAGCAAGACAGGCCCTGTCTTGTATTCCCTCCGGTTAGATCCCTATCTTCCTTCCTAAAAATCTAGAGCAAGCTCCCAGCTCTGCATCATGCAGAAAATCAGATCAAATTAGACATTAATAACACAGCTGTTTCTGTTGGGTTTGTTTTCATTCCTCTGGGGACCTCCTATCTACGGCAAGTGGCACAGCTTCCCCCCTCCCCCTCCGCTGTGGCAACCTGTCTGAACATCCATAGGAAGTCATGGACTAGAAAGCACACAGGTGATGTGTGGTGTTGGTATAAGCCTGGGATGCTAGCCTTGCACATCTGTTGCCTGCACAAATGGTTTCCTGCTGGTGCTCTCTGCCCCGACCTGCCCCATCAGTGACACAACAGAAGGGTTCCTCGTCCCCCTCAGCTGGGGGTGAGCAGCCAGCCCCTCTTATTCCTGTTCCTCTGAGAATGAGGAAGGATGGGTGACAGGACCACAGGGCAGACTCCTTGGGCACCCTGGCTGAGTCTGGAGGTGTCAGAGGCCATGGGACACCATGGGACGCTGTGGGAAGGAGCCCCTGCCTGGACCTGCATATAGATGTGGATGGGACTGGTTGGATTCTGAGCATGACTCATTGAAAATAGACCCTAGGTTGTGATTTCTCTATAACCAGAGCATCACGGCCCAGTCTCACTGTCCAGTGGGGGATGTCTGCTCTCAGCCTCAGTTTCTTTTGTAAAATGAAATGAATCTTTGGTAGCCCTATACAGAAACCAGACTCTGCAAGCCACTCAGACACCCCGATCCCCCCTATACCACCTACTCCTACACTTACTGCATATTTTTATTTTTATTTATTTATTTTTTGTTTTTTTCAAGACAGGGTTTCTCTGTGTAGCCCTGGCTGTCCTGGAACTCACTTTGTAGACCAGGCTGGCCTCGAACTCAGAAATCCGCCTGCCTCTGCCTCCCAAGTGCTGGGATTAAAGGCGTGCACCACCACAGCCTGGCTTACTGCATATTTTTAAATGAGCTTTGGAAGTTTTTTTTTTTTAAAGATTTATTTTTTATTTATTATATGTAAGTACACTGTAGCTGTCTTCAGACACTCCAGAAGAGGGAGCCAGATCTTGTTACGGATGGTTGTGAGCCACCATGTGGTTCCTGGGATTTGAACTTATCACCTTCGGAAGAGCAGTCGGATGCTCTTACCCGCTGAGCCATCTCACCAGCCCCGCTTTGGAAGTTTTTAAAACTTAACTTTGTTTTAAAAAGAAACCAATGTCATCAAAATGGGAAAGGGCAGTTTCACTTACCATAAATAGAAGGTCGCAGCAGGAAGACAGCACTCTGGAAACAGCAGTTGTTCAGCTCTGGCTTCTGCCTGTGAACCACTGCTCTCCTTTGGTTAGCCAGGGAGATGAGCAAGGCTCAGGCAGAGAAAGGCCACACCATCCACCTGTGGAGGGAGAGTTGCTTGAAGAGCTTTTTCTACCTTGAGAACATTCCTGTTCTTTGTGCTGTCTGCTCCTGGAAGTTATCCAGTTGTACCTGAGTTCACCTGGTGGCTGTCAGCAACACAGAAAATATGGAGACTGCTGTGTGTTTCAAGTGCAACACCCTTGGACAGAGGGCCTAACCACTGGCCACACTGGCCTAGGAAGGCAGCCATTCGCAGAATACCCACAAGTTCACTGTATGCTAAGGGGCTGCCAGAGGCTAGCCTGCAGCCCGAAGGCTGGCCTAGAGGCTGGGCCTGCTTTGGGAGCTGGAAAGGAAGCAGGGTCTTGCTCTGTGGTTCCAGAAGAGAAGCTGCTGTCCGATGGCATGCTGGTGGAGGCTCGGGAGGCCTCGGAGGAGGACCTGCTGGTGGTGCACACGAGGCGCTATCTCAACGAGCTGAAGGTACAGTACAGGGATTTGTGGCCGTGGCTGGGAGCAGTGGCAGGAGGAGGAGCAGCTCAGCCCTAGGAGTACCTACTCCTGTCCCTAGCACAGGGGAGGTTCTTAAGATGAAGATATCTCTGTATGTAGTTAACTCCCCATTTTCAGGGTATGTACAGATAGAACCCCTTATAGGCTTTGGGCATATTGGTGACCTTCAGCTTATGCTCTGGACAGGTCTTAAAGGCCGCTGCTGTCATCACTTCAGTGGAAGGGACATTAGCCCTTGTCCTGTCCACTTGGCCATTTTATTCTGTCCTGTTTTTGTAGTGGCCTGAGATGCTATTCCAACATCTCCCTGTAAATGAAAACTCTTGGGACAAAATGGGTTTGAAATGCCCCAGGGTCCAGAAGGGAATGTAAAGATGGTGGTGGGGCAGATGGAGGTGTCTGGGGTGGGCTGCAGAAGATCTTCCTCTCCTATATGGGCCGTGTGGTTGGTTGCCGCACTGCCGGGCCCGGACTACAGGACCTGCTTTATCAAGAGAAGCCAGAATGCCGCTTATTAAATGATATTCTCAGATTTCTTTCTTTTTTTTTTTCTTTTTCTTTTTCTGTTTTTTGTTTGTTTGTTTGCTTGCTTTGGACTCTTCAGGGGGTGCTTTTTGTTTTTAGTTTTTATGATTATTGGGATTGAGCATGTTAGGAAAGCACCCTACCACTGAGCCCCAGCCCTAGCCCCTACCCTGATTCTGAATGTGCTGACTGTAAGCCACACTGGGCCACTACTGTCTGCCCATGGCCTCTTTGCACAGGAGACTGTAAACTCCTATTGGAAGTCAAGGTCTTTGGTCCATCCTTTATCTGACAGGTTGACGTTGAGGGGAGGGCATGGTTGCCAGTCTGTGCTGGCTGGAACTGCATCAGGGTGCCATTGATTCTCTGCCTCAGAGAATGGGAGTTCTGCCCACCCTCCCAAGTTTCCCGTCAGAGCCCAAGGCTTCAGGACTCCACAGATGGCAGAAGTCAACAGGCTGCTTCACGCTGTCTGGAAAGACCTTGGCTCAGAAGTAGTCTGTACCTGCTCAAAATCCCTTGGGGATGGTGGTGTTAAGCATGGTGAGGGCCCTTGAGGGCATCTATTCAGGACCAGGGCCACAGATGCTGCCTCTTTCCCCTCCAGCCATGGTTTGAGCTCTGAGAATTCTAGCTGGGCCATGGCAGTGCAAGCTTGGGAAAGATTGCCAGGAAGACGCTGAGTCCTGGCTCCCAGGAGAGAGGTGTGAGGTGCTGGCTGGAAGCCCAGTGCCTGGCTGCCCTGGTTTCCTGGGGCCCAGACATGCGTGATTAGTCCACAGCCCAAAAGCCTGGCCAGGAGTCAGAGGGGGAGGGGAAGGCAGGGGGAGGATGCTCTGAGTTTGGCAGGGAGAGACCAAAACAGAGTGGGGCCGGGATGAGGCAGAGGCTGGGGGGATATTTACTAGGATTCCACCCATTTACAAAACCTTATGGGAAACTTACAGGGCAGGTGTTCCCCAAATCTGGAAGCAGTATAGTCTGTGATTCCCAAACAGAAAATAAGAACAGAGGTGGTGGTGGTGGTGGTGGGGGCTCAGCTATATCAGCAAAACACCATGAAGACGCTTGCCTACGAGCTCCATGGGAGCCAGATCGAAGGGAGAAACATAAGTTTTATAACACACCAGGTCTTGTGTGGCCAGACCACAGTGAGTCTGGCAAGCTGAGGGAGAAACATAGGTTTTATCCTGAGTACCACGACCAGGTTTGCGGGGGAGTTTATGAGGGGAGGGGGTGATAGGTGAGGTGCTGTTGCCGCTCAGGTGAGACCTATCTAATGCACAGCTCGGGCACACCTCCCCCACCCCATGTCTGCACTGTCCGTCCCTTTCCTCTACTGGGGACCTGCCAAATGGTGTCTGGCAGGTCTCTTTAGGGGTTCCCATGGTGGTGGTTCTTGGGTCTTTCTGTGGGTGTTGTGTTCCATCGTCCTCCCCACCCCCTGCTGCCCCCTCTGCTCTCTCCCACACACCTGCAGTGCTGCAGACTCCCACCCCAGTGACCAGGGTCCCCACAAGAGAAAGACAGCATTGGTGCAGGAGCACCTACTGCGTGGACAGCCTAGGGCTGGACCCGTTAAGACTGGAATCTTGGCGGCATCAGCATCGGTCTTTACTTGCTGTGAACTCTAGGGCCCTGTCCCTGTGAGCAGGTCAGAGCTGGGCGACTCTTGACATCTGTCCCTGAGCATGGTCAGAAAGTTCATAACCAATGTGTACACTGTTTGGAGTTCTACAGGGGAGGGATGGAACCAGAGACCAAGGCCCTCTCCAGTGGAGAGCAAGGAAGAAATGTAACTTGCTGAACATGTGCCGAGCGCCTGCAGAAAGGGGGACAGGAAAGAAGGGTGTGGAGGACAGAGAGGCCAGCAGGCCTGAAGGGTGGGAGTGAGGGAGGGACAGTCTAAGCATGGGCCACAAGTGCAGAGGCCCCGTGGGAGGGAGGGAGACTGACCTCAGGACACTCAGGGGGCAGAAGATGGGAGAGGATGGGAGCCTGGGACTTTGACTTAGTCAGTTCTTCCCATCTTCCAAGAGACCCATCTCCCCTTTAAAGAATGTGGTTAATTACATATTTCACAATCCACCATCTTAAGGCTCAGCAGCGTCTCCATCATTCATCCATGTGATGTCAAGATCCATAGCTGTTCCTGTCACCCTGAAAGGAAACCTGATCCCACAGTGCACTTGCTCCCTGGTCCCTGCTATTGCTGGCCCTCTGCCCGGTCTCTGCCCACTTACAGTGACTCCACAGACTCATGTATTTTGTACTTGACTCAATACAGATGAAATCAAACAGTGTGTGAGCTTTGGCATCTGGCTTGCCTCACCACCCAGCATATTGAGCAGATATCATGCATTTTTCTTCCTCAGTGGCTGGGATTGAGAGCTCTAGTATGCAGGGCAAGTGCTTTGCCAGGAAGCCACATACCACCCCCGACACATTCCTCTTCATGGATGCATAATATTCCACCGTGTGGTGTACCACATCTTGTCTGTCTGTCTATTAGCTTGTACACACATGGGCTATTTCTCCCGTTTTAATGATTGGCAGTTGTGTTGCTATGGGTATGCCCATACACATTTGTCTCAATACCTAATTTTGCTGGGGGGGGCAGTATACACCGGTTCTGTACCAAGAAAATGTCTAGCATAGCTGAGTGAATTTTGAATGAATGAGTTTATTAAAGTTTATAGCAAGCAAAATTAAAGGACAAATAGCAGATAGAAGCAGTAGAGAGCCCAAGAGGACATCAGATCAGGAACCTGCGGCCCCCAGCACAAAGCATTGCATTCACCTGATTGGTGGTGTAAGAAAAGTGACGGAGCCCAGGGATCCCTGGGAGTTTAGGTTGGTTTGTATGTCTAATCTCAGCCAGGCACACAATTACTAAACTACATCATCAATCTCCCCCTCTTTAAAATATAATTTTAAAAATCCCTTTAATTTTGAGACAAAGTTGGTGTGAGCTCATGATCTTTATCCTCAACCTCCTAAGCTAAGCTAGTGGGTTTACAGGCCTTGGCCTCTGGGCCCCACAGTGTTAGTTTAGATTAAGGATTGGTAGTACTAGTGTACCTCTGAAGGGGATAGCCACAGATGCGGTGCATCTTTGGATGGTGACACAGATGTGCTGGTAGCTGTGTGCAGGTCTACGATAGTCTTCTGGGCAGTTAGGACCGTGTTTTAAGGAGGTAATGACAGGCCTCTTCAGCAGGGCCCCTTCAGCAGGCTTCCACTGTTACACCCTCATTTCAGACCCCGATTTGCAGACAAGGAGGCTGGTTCAGAGGGAAACAGCTGCATGCAAAGTCACACAACTGAGGCAGAGCCCAGAGGGGACTTGAGAGCCCTGTCCCAGCCCAGAGCCCTTGCCCCTCCCAAGTTTGTTACAGGGCATTCTGGGTGGGTCCTGCCTACTCATCTGGGCTGTCTTTTGCAGCCTGCTCCACATCCCAGATAATCTTTATCTGTCCCTTGTTGTCCTCCCACACCCCCCACGGGGAGGGGCCCTTCTCAGCTGCTCTGTCTTCTGCTGTTCACCCTCCAGTATCAGTGTCACTGTGAGGAGGCCCTACATCTGCTCCCTCTGACTACTGTAACTGTAACTACCCTGGCCCATGCCACTGTGAGGCCCTACATCCATTCACTCTGACTGCTGTAACTACCCTGGCCCATGGACCACTCTGCCAAACCCCTTTCTCCCTCTTCCTCCAGAGTCTAGCCACAACCCACTCCTACCTTGCACCATTGTCAGGTTTTTTGTTTTTTTTTTTCTTCAGAGCAGTGCTGCCTGATAAAGCTATCATGGCACATCCTAGTTCAGCTCCATCCAACTACTAGCCACAGTGTCTGGCCAGCATTTGAAATATGCCTAAAGAAACTGAGGCATGGGATTCTCATTAAACATGAATGTTTTGTTTCTTTGAGGCAGGGTCTTGTGTAGCCAGGGCTGGCCTTGGACTCCATAGTTGTCGGCCTCTGTGTCCCAAGCTGGGATGACAGGCATGTACTACCACACGACCTTTAGCTCAAGACTGACTCATAAGTACAGGCTTATATATTTAGGCCCTTTGTTCTCAGGTCTAACCAACCAGAGGGAGAATATTCTTAAAACAATAATGCATCCATCTTAACATTCGCATTTCCTGTGTTGCTCCCTAGACTCTGGCATAAACTTCTCTCAGCGTGGTAATATGGCCCATGCTGTAAGCAATGCAGGCATGATTTATGTAGGAGGATGTGCTCAGGTTCCATGTAAATATGACTCCATTTACACATGGGCCTGGAGTCCTCCTGGTTCTTGGCCAAGAAGCAATCCCCTGGTGAGAGCATGGAAATTGCTGTCTATAAAGGTAGAACAGGCAGGGTATAAATGTAGTACATACATTTAATCACAGCATTCAGGAGGCAAAGGCAGATGCCTCTGAGTTGGAGGCCAGTCTGGTCTACATAGTACCAGGGCATCCAGGGATATGTAGAAATATTGTTGACTCCAATGAAAAGAGCAAGGGGGCAGCAGAGGGAGCTAGATATATCCAAACCTGTCTCTGCAGAGCCGAGCAGAAGGGAATAGTCAGGATTGGAAGTGCAGGGGAAAATAACAAAGTCCTCACATCAGCTGGAGATGGGGCTCAGGGAGTCCCTGTTATTTTAATTTTTAGTTTTGGCTTTCTTCCTTCTGGGCCTCTGTACTGCCCTGACAGTATGCTGTGAACCTGTGCTAGCAGACAAGGTGCTGAACCGCAGAAGACCACAGAGATGCTCCCTTTCCCGGCCCTATCCAGCTTCTGACATTCCTGAACTCAATCCCTTCCCCTTAATTGCTCTTTAGCCTAAAGCCTGCAACTGGGGGACTCTTGTTCACTGTTTGCCTTTTGTAGGTATTGCCTTTTCCACGAGGTCCTCTCCCTTCCCATGAAGACTGGTAATTCTCTATCATAGCACCCACTGGCTTGTTAGCCTTGGCTACAAGTGTCCCAGCACAGGTCAGGACTCCAAGCCCACCTGACTGTCTCATAGGCCCTAAGTACTTAGAAAGTGCCGACTGACACTTGGCCTCAGAGACAAGGCCCTCCTGGTTAGTACTAGGCTGCCAGGAGCAGAGGCTCCCATGCAATCTCAGCGCAGCCTGCAGTCCTTATTCTAGACACAAGAGGGCAGAAGAGTGCCTCAGAACGCTGCCATCAACTTCACTGTGCCCAAGCACAAAGCCAGGTCTCAAAGGTGGCTCCCAGCTGTTACTTCCCAAGAATGAGAGGGGAGCCACAATGCCCAGGCCTGGCATCAAGTTTGACTTCCATGTCTCTTTCCACAGTGGTCCTTTGTGGTGGCTACCATCACTGAGATCCCCCCTGTCATCTTTCTTCCCAACTTCCTTGTGCAGAGGAAGGTGCTGAGGCCCCTGCGGACTCAGACTGGAGGCACCATCATGGTAGGCTGGGCGGGGTGTGCAGCTCCAGGCCCTTACGCCACTTTGCCCTGTAGGGACTTATCCATCCAATAACAATTTGAGTTACTACATTTGCAACCCAGCAAGCATATGTTATCCAGTAGTGCTACTCGCTGCTGGGGGGAGGGGGGGCTGGTAGTGTGGGGACACTTCATGTCAGAATCATTGAGGTCTGTCCCAGCCATGGTCACAGCACTCTGGCACTACCAAGTTTTGTATTTATTGCCATTCCCCCCAAATGCCTGCAGGATTGCACCCTCCAACTTGTGGTATTTCCACAAACAGACTTTCTTTTCTATTCAGAAAGCCATGTGGGAATCCTCAGTGCACCTCACTTGAATTTCTGGTCTTTTTCCTGTAAAACTGGGAGGGCCACTCCCACCCTTTCCCCACTCAGGCAGTTAGGTTTTTCCCCTGGTCGCCACTGTTCTGTTGTGGAATGAGGTGCTACCTCATTCTACCTGTGGCCTATTCCTGCCCCAGAGCTTATATTGAATGCGTACATGCCTGCCTCAGGATGAGGCCTGAACTCCTACCCTCTGCTTGTCTCCAAAGGCGGGGAAGCTGGCTGTGGAGCGAGGCTGGGCCATCAATGTTGGTGAGTGCTGGAGCTTCAGAATGTCTAGCTGTCCCGGTGGAGGTGGAATGGGTGTCGGGACAAAGGGACAGGAAAGCCCTCAAAGCCAGCCGAGTAGCCTGGAGTAGTATACAGCCTTTTTGTTCCTGTGTAGGCCCCACAGGTACCTCTATCCGCTGTGAAATATTTGTCCTGAGAATGTCCCCACCCGACATTTACATATTTCCAATGACAGGGAGTTCTCTTCCACCCACAGAGCCTGTGCCATCCCTCAGGTAGGTTCCTGGGCATGTCTGTGTGGAATTAGTTGCCTTCATGTGGCTCTCCTGAAAGGGTCCATCTTTCTGGGGTCCAGGCCAGTGGACAGGGCTTGGTCATGGGATGAGTACATAGTCCCAGGCTAAGTGCCACATGAGGGGTTCTGGGGGCCAGTGATTTCTGGTTCTGTGTGGTTTCTTCAACCTGTCTTCACAGTCCTTGACTTGACAGTTGAAGCACCTTTTTCCTAGAAGCCTTTCCTTTGTTGTTGCATAGTTGTCTTAGGAGGAAGCTGCTGGCTTGTGCAGGACCCTAGAGGATCCCTTTTTGTGACCTCCACATGGCCAGGGGCCATGACTCTTCCTGCTTGCATTGCCAGGTACCCAATTAGACCTGGCATAGCCATGGTGTTAGGATACCCAGTTGCATAGGCACATGGGTAATTTATGCCACGTGTGTCTATAGCATAGTTCTCGGTTCATGGGGGACCTCAGTGATACTCCTATCATGGAAACGTGTCTAGGTCCTAATGAAGCCTGGATTTCACTAATGGTGCTGCTAACTGTTTGATTATTGTATTTTCTGGGCATATTGTTGGTCCTCTCTGTGCCTGGGGCAGCTCATCTGTAAAAGGTACTAGTGAAGATGGAGCTCTCTTCTGGCCTATAGAGAGGCTTCAACAAGCTGGGTGCCCTGTTAGGGGTCCCCAGTGAGTGGAAGAGACAAGTTCTTTATCTGCACCACCCCAACCTCACACTGTCAGGGTGGGGATAGTTTTGGACCTCTATTTCAGAAGGCTCTTATAACCCAGGGTCTCCAGGGTTACAGGGGTGGTAGCAGCTTATTAGTCATTTTATCAGAAGACAGGCAACAGCAGCCCTCTGGTCCAAAGCAATAAGGTCTCACAGACTATGTCTCAGGGTTTGGCATGGCATGGACATCTGTGGCCAGCATAGGGTACAGTTCCTAGTCATCTCTGTCCACTACAGAGAAAACCTGGGTCCAAAGCAAGCCTGCTAATGCTGCCTCTTCCCTGGTGTGGAAACCCCAGGGCAGCTCAGCTGGCCAGCTTGTTGAAGCCTCTCTATAGGCCAGAAGAGAGCTCCATCTTCACTAGTACCTAGGTCTCCCTGAAAAGTGGCTTTTACTGTGGGGTGAGGTGGGTATGGCATTGAGCTACCTCTTGGCCTGGATTTGATGACATGCCCAGGTGTTCTGTTCCCTTGGCCAACTTGGAATCCCAACAGGGGGTGTATGCGGGGATGGTAGGGAAAAGCACCTAGACCTGGTTCTGACCACCACTGTCTGGCTTTCTGCAGGTGGTGGCTTCCACCACTGCTCCAGTGACCGTGGTGGGGGCTTCTGTGCCTATGCAGATATCACACTGGCTATCAAGGTGTGTCTCTGAACCTGTGGTACCTTACCTCTAAAGACCGCATTGCCCCATAGCTTACTACACACTCTAGGGGAGGGAGGTGGGTTTACAGTGGGGAGGGTCTTCCTGGATGAACTGGACTTGGCACATTCCAGCCACTAGAAGGTGTCTGTGGCAGGAGGGAGCCATCACAGCTTCCCTAGTGCTAGGAGTAGGTGTGGGTGGAGGGACAGGGAAGTTTCAGGACCGGGTATGAAGAAGGGTATGGCTGAAGTGGGGAGGACTGAGGCAGGGACAAGTTAGGATCCTGGTGACAACAGAGCTCTGCATAGCTGGTGTCGATTTCATGTCCTAACCTGGACCCATCTCCTTCGCTTGCTCCTCCCTCACTGAACCCTGAGCATCACTCTAAGGAGTGAAGGGAGCTTGCCCACTCTGTGGGTCTGTGGAATCCTTGAGTCCCCAATGTGATCTCTGCCGAATCTCATGCTGGGTGCCAGGCTAATGGAGTCTCTGTTCTTACAGGCATGTAGATGGGCTGTCAGCAGACCTGGCTGTTAGAACTTAGAGGGGAACAGGGAAGGGGTCTCCTAGTGGAAGAAGAAGCATCAGGACCTAGCATTATAGAATGAAGCAAAGTTTGGGGAGTTAAATTCTAACACTGTGGGACTAATCTGTCAACCCCACATTCCCCAGGGGTTCCACGACCTGATCTCTTAACCTTCAGTCCATAGTACATACTCCCTGCCCCTGAGCCTTCCCTCCCCTCCCCACCCTCCACTGCTCCCTAAATTTCTCCTAGCACCCCAGCACTCCTGGGAAAGTGATGTCTTACCCATTGTCCTCCTGACCCCTCAACCCCTTCCCTTAGTCCCCAAAGGGTTGGGTCCTCTGACCTGTCAGGTCCTCACGCATCTTCTCTCCCTGTCAGTTCCTGTTTGAACGTGTGGAAGGCATCTCCAGAGCCACCATCATTGATCTCGATGCCCACCAGGTGAGCACTCTGCTGGAGCCTGGGCACCAGTCAGTGCCTTCCTTTGGTGAGAGAGTCGCCTTGCCATGTCCCTGGTTGTTTCTGTCCTTGAAGCCAAGGGGTCTCACTGCCTCCTGTTGACCACTCATATACCAGGCAGGAGCTTTTCATAAGGCTCAACTACTTTGTCCCCTTACCTCCAGGTAAACCAAGTCTCACATATACAACCCTTTGCAGTTTGTTCTCCGTGTCCCAATTCCACCGATGCCCCTGCAGAGCCAAGAGGGTAGCAAGCAAGGCCAGATCTTGCCCCATTTTGCAGAGAGGGTGAGAGACAGGGTTGGCCACACTGCAGGTTCTGGAAGAGGCTATGGGGGTCATGTCTGGAGCATGCCTGGCTCTGCTGCCTGTCAGCTGTCTGACACTAGATCCCTAATGTCAACCCACCTGACAGAGCAGGAGGCAGTTTCTGTGGTGGTTAGGGTCCCCCCACCCTGTCCTGAGAGCAGCTGCCTGCAGTGACAGTTGTGTCTGCATGTAGGGCAATGGGCACGAGCGAGACTTTATGGGTGACAAGCGAGTATACATCATGGATGTTTACAACCGCCACATCTACCCTGGTGATCGCTTTGCTAAAGGTAAGTTTATCCTGATCTCTGTCTTCAGTGTGTGCCTGGTGGGTATGACTCTGCCACTCCTTTATCTGTAGTGTTCCCACGAAGTGAGTGCTCCTGTTATACCCATGAGCACGTGGGGACCCCAGAGAGACAGAGAGAGACAGAGACAGAGAGACAGACACAGAGAGACACAGACAGAGCAGGGGTGCAATAGAAAACATAAAGATGGCAGAAGAAAGGATTTGTGCATGCCTTGGTTAGATTTCTATTGCTGTGATGAAACACCATGACTAAAAGCAACCTGGGGAGGAAAAAGTTCATTTCAGCTTAGCGTCTATATATAGTTCATTATGAGGGGAGTCAGGGAAGGAACTCAAGAAGTGAAGCAGAAGCCGTAGAGGAGTGCTGCTCACTGGCTGGCTCCTCCCTCCCTCCCGACATGCTCAGTTGCTTTTCTTAAACCCTAGGCGTGGTGGCCACGCCTTTAATCCCAGCACTCTGGAGGCAGAGGCAAGCGGATTTCTGAGTTCGAGACCAGCCTGGTCTACAAAGTGAGTTCCAGGACAGCCAGGGCTATACAGAGAAACCCTGTCTCGAAAAACCAAAAAAAACCCAAACCAAACCAAACCAAAACAAAACCCTAGGACCACCTGCCCAGGGATGACACCACCCATAAATTACAGCACAATTCCCCCCTTGTTGTCAATGTGACAGACAAACATCACTATTCAACCATAGCCTTCCTGTACCATTTGTCCCCAGGATGGTATGTTAATATTAATATCACAGTATCAAACATTCTAACCTTTAAAAGTTCTAGTCTTTAAAAATTCAAGCACTTTAAAAGTCCAGTCTCTTTAAAACATTCAAAATATCTTTCAAAGTTCAAAGTTTCTCTAAAATATCCAAAGTCTGATAACTGGGTTCTTACAAGATCAGAATAAACACCTTTTTAAAACTCTACGAGGGAGCCAGGCATGGTGGCGCACACCTTTAATCCCAGCACTCGGGAGGCAGAGGCAGGCGGATTTCTGAGTTCGAGGCCAGCCTGGTCTACAGAGTGAGTTCCAGGACAGCCAGGGCTACACAGAGAAACCCTGTCTCAAAAAAAACAAAACCCACCACCACCACCAACAAAAAACAACTCTACGAGGGAAGAACTAGAACCAGCGCACAATCACAATCTAACCAAAGCAACAGTGTAAAAAGTCCGGCGCTCGACATCTGGGACCCACCCACAATTCTCTGGGCTATGACGGGCCTGGTCCATTTCTCCATTTCCAGTCTCTGCAGTGTATCTTGTGTCCTAGGCTCATGTCAGCTCCACTCCACACCTGTTGCTGACCTTGCGGGTCATCTCATGGTACTAGGATCTTCAAGTTTCTGGAGTCTACAATGGGTGTGCCATCGCTAATAGTCTCCTGGCCTCTCTTAGGGTCTCTTATCCCACCACTGGGTGTCAAGCCTCAACTTTTCTCCATATTTCCTTCATGCCTTCAAAACCAGTACCATGTGGGAGACTCTTACACATTACAAAACTTGGCTTCCAGCACAGTATACAGTCTTGGCCTCCTCTGCATCCTTGCTTGTGTGTTGACCCTGAGGAAACACTTCCCAGATTTTTGCCTTAACGATGCTGGTCTTTTCTTAATTATCACTAATTCTCAGTCCCACCTGATTAGTGTCAGTTGTCCCAGAAAAACAAGAGTTTTATTTCAGTGTCATTGGCCTCTTGTTAGTCATAGCTGACTCTTCACCTCAGTTTACCAGAACCACAGATTCTCAATATAGAACAGCACTTTAGTGGCCCTTGATAGAGCCTATAATCCCCCATGAAACATCACAATCCAGGCCTCCATTGTTTACACTGCTTTCAATGTTCTTATCTTCCAGGCTCCCACACTCAGTGCCTTTTCCACCCCCAACTTCAAATGTTAACATAATATTCCTAAAATCTGTCACAGCGATACTGCATAACCTCGTACCAAAAATGAAAGCTGGGGAAAAATGCTCAGTTTAAAAGTAGCTGAGTTTAAGTCCCAGTTCCCATATCAGGTGGCTCACAAGGACCTATAATTCCAGCTCCAGGGGATCTGATGCCCTCTTCTGGCCCCTGCAGGCACTGTACTAATAAACATACTCCCATATATGTATAATTAAAATAAGATAGAATATAAAGCAAATTAAAATATAATAAAATGTTTAAAAAATAAAAACAACAGCAGGGATGGACTTAAGCATAACCCAGAGGCTCTGAGAACAAGTTTGAAATCAGCAACTTGCCTGCCCCACTGGTGATAGAGTCTCAGTCAGCTTTCTGTCTCTATGACAGAATATGTAGGATTGTTTTGAAGAAGCCAGTACCATGGGATCACTACTGAGGTCAGCAGCAGCCTTAGGGTGGAGCTGGCTGGCAGCGTGAGAGGAGGAGTTTGCCTTAGCCTATGGCTTTAAGTTCCCGGGTCTCTTCAGCAGGCCCTGTTGCACTGGGCTTATCACGTTACAGGGTACCACAGCTACATGTGTGGCAGGAAACCTTCTCACCTCATGACAACCAGAGGCAGAGACACATTCTGGGGCATGGTCTTGATATATCACTGCCAAGTTACATCACTTCCTCCACTTGGCTCAACCTCTTAAAGGTCCAGTCATCAGTAGCAGCATCAGACAGTAGTACCATGGGCTGGGGACCAAGCCTTTAACAGATGGACCTCCCGGGACATGAAAACATGGTAGGGCCATGTAGGCACAGGTGGTGAGGTAAGGCTACTGTTGACTCTGCCTAAGCTGACTCTGAACTATATGGAGCCTGAGCTTGGATATGTGGGGTGTTCAGTATTCGTAGGGCTCAAGGATAGGGTCCCTAGGCCCTCAGGGATAAAGTTTCAGCTTTAATCACCTGTCCTCTCATGGATTCCCCTTCGCCACTCAGCTTTGGTGCCAGGCTAAGATGGAGTGAGACCTATTGTGGATTTCGACAAGTCCCTGCATTAATGCCATCCTCTGCCTCAGTTTCCCTGCTTTGTACTTGGGGGTGTTTGTGTCTCCTTCCCAGAGGCCATCAGGCGGAAGGTGGAGTTGGAGTGGGGCACAGAAGATGAGGAGTATCTGGAGAAGGTGGAGAGGAATGTCAGGAGGTCCCTCCAGGAGCACCTGCCTGACGTCGTGGTGTACAACGCGGGCACGGATGTTCTGGAGGGGGACCGCCTCGGGGGGCTGTCCATCAGCCCAGCGGTACGTCCTAGCACGGGGGTCACCTGGGGATTCACCTGTAGCCTGGCCACAGTCCGACCACATGTCAATCACCTTTCTGTTGCTGGGAGAGAATCCTCTAATAAATGTGGCCGCTCGGGGCAAAGGGCTCATTTTAACTCACAGTTCCCGATGGAGTGGAATTATTCACGGCAGGGAAGACATAGTAGCAGGGACATGGGCCTGGTGGGATAGGCAGGAAGCAGAGAGACCACATTTGGTCTGTACACAGGAAGCAGAAAGAGAGAACAGGAAGTGGGGCCCAGGTATAAAATGTGATGTACTTTCTAGCAGGCTCTGCCAAAAAGGTCAAGGACCTTCCCAGGCAGCACCACCAGCCAGGGGGCAAGTGTTCAAACACGTGTGAACCTGTGGGGGACATTTCATATTCAAGCCATAGGGACCCTAGGGCCACCTAGGGCATGCATCATTCAGCCCACGGGCACATCATGCCCCCCAGGGGCGCATTTTTAGGTATTTGTCTATCTGCCAAGCTGTGTGTCCTGGCCTGTGTAGAGCAGGAAAGCCATGCTCTGATGGTTGGCAAAATTAGAAAATATGGGCAGCTTTATGTCTGGAGAAGATGCTAAAAGCAGCAGCAGTCCACACCAGGGCTAGACTTGCAGTAGTTCTTTTTGATACCACGGGAACACAGGCCTATCTGAACTCACCCTCCCTGTCTTCCCACAGGGCATTGTGAAGAGGGATGAAGTGGTTTTCCGCTTGGTCCGAGCCCACGATATACCCATCCTCATGGTGACCTCGGGTGGGTACCAGAAGCGCACAGCCCGTATTATCGCCGACTCTATCCTCAACTTGCATGACCTGGGGCTCATTGGGCCTGAGTTTCCCTGTGTCTCGGCACAGAACTCGGGCATCCCCCTGCTTTCCTGTGCTGTGCCTTGACAGCTACTCACAGAACATTGTCATACCTGTCCCCCACCCCATCCACCCGCCTACCCGCCTGTGTTTGTTGCTGTGAAGACAGCTGCCAGTGAGCGTGGAGGGGCAGGAAGAGCAGGAGCCAGCCTTGCTGGCCGCTCCTCCACTCCCCACCAGGTGCCCAAGGGTCTCTGGGCCTTGGGGTGGAAGAGCTGAGTCCCAGGGAGGAGCCCATGCAGGAAGCAGGCTGGCCATCAAGAGTCAGGGAGGACAGCTTAGCTCCAGCCACAGGGAGGGCCTCTGGAGTAGAGTCGTTTGCTGTCCAGATCTGCCAGGAGAAGGGCCCTCCCTGACCTGGTTGGCTTACTTCCTCACTTCAGTCTGGAGAGGGTCCCTTCCTGGACATTGGTGCCCGTGGGTCTGAGGAAAGGTTCCATAGCCAGCCTCCAGGGGGCACTGGGTTCTCAGCTAACAGGGAGTAGTCCTGGTATGGATTTGGAGGCCTAAGGAAGGAAGCTGGGATTCTCCAGTTTGGGTTCCCCTCAATAAATCAAGGTCCAGACCTGTTTTCCCCTATGATGATGGGGTCGAACATTGAGGATGCCCAAGGCCCCCAACTTATCTCCTCTGTTCAGCATGGAAACACGTTTGGGATGAGTGTTTCGCTCAGGAGTGACCCTCCAAACTGGAGTTTTTAAGGGCCTGCTAACCAGGATGGAGAGAAGGCAAGGCCCAGCAGACAGGAATGAGATGGAGGCTGGTGGCCAAGCTAGTCCTAGGTGGGACTTGCTAGAGGGAGGGCAGCAAAGGTAACATCTAGGTGCAGTGGCCCCACAGATCTTGAGTGAGCTACAGTCTCCACTGGGCTCACCCAAAGTGCCCAATTTTCATCTCTGTCTGTGGCCCCAAGGTCTACCTGCCCTCTGGCCATTGAACCCTGAAGGGACAGCCAGGGCCCTCCGTGATGTAGGTAGGAAAGCAGCCACCCCTAGCCAGAGATTGGCAGCATAACCAAAGGCACAGGGGTAAGAGGATGTGGGCCAGCTGGGTTTCCTCCTGCCCTGGATCTGCCCCAACTACAGGACTCATTCATTACCATGTGGGGTATTCCCACTGCCTTCATAGTGTCCTTCATACTCCCTCTGCTGGAGTTGGGAGGATGCCAAAGTCACCAGTTGTCTAAACCACTGACCTGGACCAAACCCCACAGTACTGATAGTATAGCTCCACACCCCTCTGCCATGGCCTCTTTGTCTCTGACTGGAGGTACCTCCCAGGACTCTGGGGAGTGGTGACAGCACAGTTTGTCATTGTGGAGTTTGTCTGAGTGCCATTCAGACTCCAGGTTGTTGCTGTGTGTTCTGAGGTAGACAGACCTGCCTCCTGAGGACCACTGGAAATAAAGATTCAAAATTCACCAATTCAGACACATAACCAGGGCGGCTGCCCAAGATGAGTGATTGTTGTTTGTTTTGTTGTTGTCGTTGTTTTCCATTGTCAAGGGTCTGAGGATAGCACAATTCCCCTTTTAGCAGATAAGGAAACTGAGGCCCCAGAAGGAGGGTGAGGAGTTTGCCCCTGGCCACCCATGTCTCTGAGTAATGAGCAAGGTTACAGCCCTGTTCTGTCAGCTGTGGCAGAGGGAGGCTCATCCTTTGCTGGGATGCAAGGCTGGGGGTCAGGTAAAGGGCTGGGGGGTGGGGTGCTTACCAGTCAAAAGAAGTATGGTATCCTTGGCAATAAGATCACCTGGGGTTGGTATCTGGGAAATGAGGGGTGACAGACCAGCAGATCTGGTCTGAGATGACGGCACAGTGGGCATGGCTTACTCTGCCCAGTGGGCAGAGCCCAACCAGGGCAGTAGGTGTGTGTGTGGGGGAATCATACAGCTCTGTAAAGCAGTTAGAACACAGGGGGATGTGTTGTCCCAGGGTGGGCCTCTAGGCAGGCAGGAGCCACAGAAACTTGTCAGCTTAGCAGAGTGACCATGTATGTCCCAGTGGCACAGGTGGATGTGGTCTGTGTTGAAATGCTAAAGGGACAGGAGGGTGTGAGCACATTGACAGAGGCTGCCATTGACAGAACTGCACAAGGTGCCAGGCACCAGTCTGTCAGGTCTGGATTTACCTGAGAGCCTCCTGTCGTGGTAAGAATTATTTGGAGGTGTCTTAGGGTTTCCATTGCTGTGAAGAGACACCATGACCAAGGCAATTCTTATAAAGGACAACATTTAGTTGGGGCTGGCTTAAAGTTGGGGCTGCCATGATCATCATGGCAGGAAGCCTGGCAGCATTCAGCAGACATGGCGCTGGAGAAGGAGCAAAGAGTTCTGCATCTTGATCTCAAGGCAGCCAGGAGAAGGCTGTCCCTCAAGGGCAGCTAAAGAGGGTCTCAAACCCACTTCTACAGTGACACACTTCCTCCAACAAGGACACACCTAATAGGGCCACTCCCTGGCCCAAGCATATTCAAACTACTTTCTACTTACCCTAGATCATTTAGTTCCCAAATAAAAGACACGAAACCTTTATAATCTTTAAAGCACTAGAGCTGGGCAGATATCAACCCTCTGTGCTATTTTGTCTACTTCCTTCTCAGTAATCCCGAGATATTACTTGTTATGTACCTCATGGCCCTCTCCTACTCCAAAAGCCGGCCCTTATGCTCATGTGCTCATGATTCATCTACCCCATGACACCTTCTTCCTTCTTCCTACTCTCCCCTCCTCATCTCTGCCTCAGACCCCCAAGCCTGGGAACCTGCCTATCTCTCTTCTGCCCAGCTACAGGCTCTAGACATCTTTATTCAATCGATGTCTTTAAATTAAGGAGCAAGGTTTTCACAACAAAAGCTGACATGTGAGGATTCACTCATATTGAGGTGACTAGACCTTGGGATACTGAATTTAGCATTACAATACATAGCAACAGACCAAACCTCAATAGCCACCTCGCATTCTGGAGTTAGAGCCATTGTGTACCCATTTCATAGATACAGAAAAAGGGAGTAGGGAGGAGAGAGTTAGCTCTTTTTGATGAAAGCGCTGAAGTGGAAGAATGAGGATCTGAGCCAAAGTCTCAGCTCAAGTAGTTTGCAAGCTATCTCATTCGTGTAATGGAAGCTATGAAAAGACTTGTCCAGATACCTCTGCATAAGACACAGCATGAGTTCTGCCGCACCTAGCAGCATTTACCAACTGTCTTAGTCAAGGTTTCTATTCCTGCACAAACATCATGACCAAGAAGCAGTTGGGGAGGAAAGGGTTTATTCAGCTTACACTTCCACATTACTGTTAATCACTGAAGGAAGTCAGGACTGGAACTCAAGCAGGTCAGGAAGCAGGAGCTGATGCAGAGGCCATGGAGGGATGTTTCTTACTGGCTTGCTTCCCCTGGCTTGCTCAGCTTGCTTTCTTATAGAACCAAGACTACCAGCCCAGAGATGGTCCCACCCACAAAGGGCCTTTCCTGCTTGATCACTAAGTGAGAAAATGCCTTACAGCTGGGTCTTATGGAGGCATTTCCCCCAACTGAAGCTCCTTTCTCTGTGATAACTCCAGCCTGTGTCAAGTTGACACAAAACTAGCCAGTACAATTGACCCCTTGTCAACGTGATACACAAAAACATCGCTAGTAAGCCTCAACCTTTAGTTTCTTATTCATCCCCAAGATCTAAACAACTTTAAAAGTCCCACAGTCTTAATAAAAGTTCAATCCTGGGCCGACCTGAGAGAGCGGGACGAACAGGATCCAGCGGGGCCGAATGGGAGCGAGCGGGCCAACTGGAGCAAGCAGGGCCGAACGGGGACGCGGGAGTGAGTGGGGCCCGACCAGAGCAAGCGGGGCAACCAGAGCGAGCGGGGCAACCAGAGCGAGCAGGGCGACTGGAGTGAGCGGGGCCAGCCGGAGTGAGCGGGGCTGACCAGAGCGAGCAGGGTTGACCGGAACGAGGAAAAAAAAGTTCAATCCTTTTAAAATATCCAATATCTTTTAAAATTCAAAGTCTTTTAAAAATTCAAAGTCTCTTAACTGTGGGCTCCACTAAAATATTTTCTTCCTTTAAGAGTGAAAAATATCAGGGCACAGTCACAATCAAAAGCAAAAAATCAGTCTCCAACCATCCAATGTCTGGGATCCAACTCACAATCTTCTGGGCTCCTCCAAAGGCTTGGTTCACTTCTCCAGCCATGCACTTTATAGCACACAGCTTTTCCTTTAGGCTCTAGATGCCTGTACTCCACTGCTGCTGCTGTTCTTGGTGGTCATTCATGATCCTGGCATCTCCAAAAGGCTGTTGTCTTCTGTAACTAGGCTATACCAATAGCCTCTCACAGGCTTTCTTCATGGTGCTAAGCCTCAACTCCTTTGCATGACCCCTTCAGTCCTAGGACATCAATTGCTACTGAGGCTGCACCTTCCCCAATGGCCTTCCATGGCCTCTCACAGTGCCAAATCTCAGCTGCTCATCATGACCCCTTCATGTCTTCAAAACCACCTGGGTGACTTTTACACATTACTAAGTCCAGCCACAGCACAAGGTGCAACCTTGGCTATCTCTGGAACACAGCCTCTTTGTGCTTTCAGAAATCACTTCCCAGAAGATATCACCTCAATGATGCTGGTCTCTTCTTTTTTTTTTTATTTTTTTTATTTTTCCAGACAGGGTTTCTCTGTGTAGCCCTGGCTGTCCTGGAACTCACTTTGTAGACCAGGCTGGCCTCGAACTCAGAAATTCTCCTGCCTCTGCCTCCTGAGTGCTGGGATTAAAGGCGTGCGCCACCACGCCCAGCACTGGTCTCTTCTTAATCACAGCTAATTTCTTAGCTCCTGCTAACCAGCATCAATAGTCCCAGTAATGCAAAGGTTTCACTTTAGTAGTTCTGGTATCTTGTTAATCACAGCTGATTCTTCAGCCCCAGCTAACCAGAACCACAGAATCTTCACAATCAAAATAGCAACAGCCCTGAAAAGAGTCTTTAATCTTCCCTCTGAAATTTCACAAGCCAGGCCTCCATCTTCTGCACTGTACTCAACATTATCTTCCAAGCTCCTACACAACATCCCACAGAGCTCTTAACACCAAATGGATCTTCTAGCCCAAAGTTCCAAAGTCCTTCCACAGTCCTCCCCAAAACATGGTCAGGTTGTCACAGGAATACCCCATTATGCTGGTACCAATTTGTCTTAGTCAGGGTTTCTATTCCTGCACAAACATAACGACCAAGAAACAGTTGGGGAGGAAAGGGCTTATTCAGCTTACATTTCCACATTGCTGTTCATCACTGAAGGAAGTCAGGACTGGACCTCAAGCAAGTCAGGATGCAGAAGCCATGGAGGGATGTTTGTTACTGGCTTGCTTCTCCTGGCTTGCTCAGCCTGCTTTCTTATAAAACCCAAGACTACCAGGCTAGGGATGGTCCCACCCACAAGGGGCTTTTCCCGCTTGATCACTAACTGAGAAAATGCCTTACAGCTGGGTCTCGTGGAGGCATTTTCCCAACTGAAGCTTCTTTCTCTGTGATAACTCCAGCCTGTGTCAAGTTGACATAAAACTAGCCAGTATACCAACAGAAGCATCATGGCTACTTGAGGCAAGTGTTCTGGCTATGAGACCCATGTACATATATACCTGTCTCATCATTATCCCAGGGGAGGGCTGGGGGGAAGCTAGTTGGTAGAGTACCCACCTACCTAACTTCCATAGAGTCCCTAGGCTCCATTCCCAGCATTGCACAAAATGAGGATGGTTGCACATGCCTGTAATCTCAGGACTCAAGGTGGAGACAGAAGCACCAGAAGTTCAAGATCATCCTGAGCTACAAATCAAGCTTGTGGGAAGCCAGGCTGGGCTACAGGAGAGCTTGTCTGAAAGTAAACAAAATACAAAATCATTGGGGTTACAGGTCCAGCACTGGAGGGATGGTGGGGCTGAAGCCTTGTTTGACAATGCAAGGTAAACCTGGACTTCATGGTGCGTTCTAAGCCATCCTTGGCTACAGACGAGCCCAGTTTTGAGAGGGGTGGGGGAGGAAGCAATCCTTGGAGAATGTGGACTTTTGCAGAGGCTGATTAAGAGTGGAGGAGACTGGCTGGAGGCCCTGGGCCCTGGGGAGAGAGAGAACCTGGAAAGCCATCAGTCCTTGGCACCCTCAGCAGCTTGGATGCCATGCCTACATGTGACTGTAAGATTCTGGGACCCCCACCCTCACCCCACCCCAGCTTGTGAGGTGGAGCCCTCTGTGCCCAGGGGTTGGGCAGGTTTAGAGCCTTGCTCACTACCTGCAAAGTCCTGATGACTTAGTCCTGGTGGTGGGGCCAGGGCTCTCACAGCCTCTCTTCTTCAGCCAACTTGGTGGATCTTCATCCTAAGCTGGCAGGGCTGGAGTAGCTGTGTGTGCCTGTGAGGGCGATGCAGGTGGCAAGCAGGGCCTGGCACTAAGAATGTGCTGCCTACGTGTGGCTTCTTTGCCTCATTGCCACAGACACACACTGTGCCCTGCGTGGCTACCAGGCAGTGAGACTGGGAAAAGGGATCTCCTCTTTGGAGTCGACTCTTTCTTCCTATGGGGTAGGAACTGTAGAGCCCAGCTACAGAGGCCCTAACAGGGTACACCAAGTCTATTCTGACGTAGCCCTATTAGAGAGTTCAAAGATAGGAATGAATGCACCATCCTGCCTCCATATCCCCAGCCTTATCTGCACCATTTTCAGATAAGAACACAGGGATAAAGTAACTGGTTCATGGTCACTGTCAAGTCATGGGAAGAGGAGTGGACCCGTGTTATCTGACCCTAATGTAGTGCTCTGCTCACAGCTGGTCCTCTGGCAAAATGTGTCTCAGTGAAATATAGTCTTCTAATACCCTCTCTTCTGACACCACCAGCCTCCAGTGTACCAGCATCCTAAGAGAGGCAGATGGCAGCACCCCTGTAGTCCAGACCAGATTGGGGGACCTGGGGAGGTGTCAGTCAAGATGACATTGGGGAGAACTGGGAGTTACAAATCTGAGTGCAGGGGGCTGCCACTTTTGGAAGGTTTGTGTGGAAAACACACCAGTTCCTAAAGAGTGATCTGTCTGTCAGCCAGATGTTTTTCCAGAAATGAAATAGGCAGCTGCAGGGTGCCCAGAGATGTCTTTGCCATAACCTGTGTGAAAGGTCACTTTCTCTCTACTTCTTTAATGTAGAAATTGGCAGAGTTGTTTCTCAGTTGGTAGCCTGGGCACCCAGCAGGCTACAGAGCAGGACAAGACCCTGCCTCAAACTCACCTGGGGCTGGGTGAGGCCTGGGCAGTTAGCAAGGCTGTCAGCTCTGGGGACAGGGCCTGGTCTCTGGCCTCTGGCCTCTGGGAAGTGGGGAGCCTCTCTGAAGCCTGTTGTGACAGTAACAGTCTCCGCCTCTGGCCCAGAAGGCAGCTGCTTTCTGATACCGGATACTGTGGTCTCAGTGGTCTCAGTGGTCCCAGGGAAATTAAGTCTGAAATCATACCTAGATTTGAACTCAGTTTTTAACCACTGTGAGAGCAAACGTCATCACTGTCTGTGCCTCAGTCCCCCACCCCCACCCCCACTCCAAACTTCACCCATGTAGGTGTGTTAGCACCTTCATTTCCAGGTGTGACTTGATGGTAGAAACCAGGCAGGCGAAGCTTCAACCTAGGTCCCTCACCCCAGGTGCCACTGCCACCCCACTCAGAGTCCCCCGTTTACACCACTTGTCCCAAGACAGCCGTTTGTCCCAAGACAGCGGCTCCCTTTCAGAAGCAGGTGAGCAGCGGATCTCCATGACGGGCGGCAGCAGGCTCAAGTCCTTCAGGCAAGTGAGGGAACGCTTGGTGCCTCAGTTTTCTCATTTGTAAAATGAGGTCATGTAAGTGCTAGGAGGGCAGGTGAGCAAACCCATTTGGGCACCAAAACTGCATTGGACACCAGCTCTGACTGTCACCGACAGCCTAGGTCACTGACAGGTAAATCTCTGGCCCTCGCTCCTCTCAGTGCAGAGATGCCAGGCCCTGTGCTGGGTTCTGGGCCATAGACTGCATCTATCTTCCCGCTATGCTCTGTATTTCTTGAGGGCAGGACTCTAGTTGCTGCATTTCCAAAGCAACCCAAGGACAGGACAAGGGTCAGGACAAGACCCTAAACCTCTATGCTAGTTAGTTTTTGTCAACTTGATTCAAACTAAAGTCACGTGGGAAGATGGTGCTCAACTGAAGAGTTACCCTCATCAGATTGATCTGTAGATGAATCTCTGGGGCCTATAGGTGTGTGTGGGCAGGCCCAGCTTACTGTGTGTAGCGCCACTCTTGGGCATGCACCGTATGAGAAAGCCAGTCAGCAACATTCCTCTGTGGTCTCTGCTTCAGTTCTTGCCTCCAGTGTCTTTCCCGACTTCCCTCGGTGATGGGCTGTGGCCTGTAAGCTGAAATAAACCTTCTCTTCCTCAGGTTGTTTTATCGTAGTGACAGAAAGCAAATGTGGCTGGGCAGTGTTGGTACACACCTTTAATCCCAGCACGTTGGGAGGCAGAGGCAGGTAGATTTCTGAGTTCGAGGCGAGCCTGGTCTACAAAGTGAGTTCCAGGACAGCCAAGGCTATACAGAGAAACCCTGTCTTGAAAAAAAAAAAAAAAAGCAAGCAAGCAAGCAAATGTGGACAATCTGCAGATGAGGACCTGAGACCCAGAGAGACAGGGAGCCTTGCCCCAAGCAGGCACTAGAAACCAACAGGAGGCTGATCAGGGAAGCAGAGACTGGGCTTTCCCTCATGGCCGCCTGGGCATACCGCACTGCAGGGACTCGGTTCTTACCATATGGACTAAGAATATCCTGTTTGGAGTGGGAGGGGCAGCCTATTAGCTAGCACTGCCTGGAGATCATCACTAATGCAGTGGTCTGGCTTTGAGGCACCTTTGATGTCAGGGGCCTTTATTCTTATGCCCACTCAGTAGTGATCTCTGACCCACTGATGGCTTTCTGGCCAGAGTGGAAGAGGCCATGTATCTTAGAGCTGCTATGCTTGCTCTACCTCAGAGTTCCCCTGGAGAACATAGATTCCCCATGCCATAATAAGTATGTCAGTGGAAGATGTGGGCCTTTGGACCAATCTGGCTAAGCAGTTTCCAAAGCCTTTCCAGCCCCTTCACAATTGTGACTCTGCTGTTCTCAGGCTATGGTGAGGGGGCCATGGCCAGGGGGCTCACACTGGGCAGAGGGGAATGGGCAGGGCCCAATCAGAGGCTGATCCCCTCCATTCTCCAGCCAAGACACAGCCTGTTGGTCTGTCTGTTGTCTCCGTAACTGATATGCAGGCAGCCAGACACAGTTATGGCGTGTGTGTCTGCAAGGCTATTTTGTCTAATATGCTAAATGCCTTTGGAAATTCCCAGAGCCCATCTGGTCCTAGTTACACCACAGTATTGCTGTCTCTTCAGCTCTCAGACAAGGACCACTTTTATTTCTTCCTCCGTAGCTTAGGAATGTACTTAAACACAAGCCGGCAGCCGCCCAATCTGCTCCCCAGTTGCTTGATCGTGGTCACGCCCATCATTGTCTTAAAGGAACTCTGCTTTTTCCCCCCAAGGCCCTAGGACCCCAAGAGTGCCTAGGGAGGGCAGATGCTTCAAAGGTGGTCCCCTTGACTCTGGGGTGCTCCAGATCTCTGCCCAATTTCTCAGTGGGTATAATAAGGTTCAACAGGTTGCTTGGCTGGTCCAAGCCTGGTCCAAGCCTGATCAGGAAAAGCCACCTGAGGGATGCTAAGCTAATGATTATTCCTTATGCCTAAACCCTGCTGTTATCCACAGCCACCCAAGAACCAGAGGTGAGAGCCAAACCTGGGCTCCATATCTAAATCATCTGGAGGGGCCAGAGGGCTACGCCTACGCTGCTGCTCCTTGGCTGGGGTGTGTGTTTGTTCCCGCTTAGGAATTCTTGTCCCTTTAGGTCCCTTGGGGGTCCAGCTGGCCACAACATCCAGAGGCTGGGGAGCTATTCCATGATGTCTCTCCTCCAGGCTGACTGACCCTTGGCTGCTGGCCTGGGCAGTTGTCTGGGGCCAGCTGGCACCTTGTCCCTTCCTTGTGGAAGTTTCTCTCTGGAGTTCCAGTTTGGTCCCAGCCCCAGCCATTCCTGCTGTCACAGAAACATGGTATAGTTCAAGACTGGTCTGATGTGGCTGGACACTTGTTTTATGGATTGTGAGCTCAGTGGTTTGAGTAATTCCCTGTGGACACTTTAAGAGCTGGTGCCCAGTCCTGCACGTTCCCCCTGCACAGTGCTGGGGACACAATTCCAGCAGCAGTGCTGGGCACTGTGGATCTCTGAGATCCCAGGATGAGGAAGCCTTCCACCTGAGTCCAGTTTGAATCCAGGGATAGGAAAGAAACTTATTATATAGCATAATCTTGCCCAGTGTGACTGATACATGCTCCTTGATTACAGTTTAGAGGTACATGGACTGGACCAGAGTCCTTATAAATCTTCATTTCTGGATGGGAGAAGGGACCTTGTCTATAGAGTTACTACATTTAGAACAACTGCGGTTGTTCCTTCCACAGAGAGAAAGTCTGTCTTTGGTATGAAAGGCAAGGAGAAAAAGAACCCTGGTGATGTCAAGATACAGCTGCTGTGAACAGCTGCATGGGTTACACACTGCACAACTCTAGAAGCTGCTATTACCCAGGAGGCACAGTAGATTCGTGACCAGCACAGTGTTCCAGGAGAGGTTAGGTAAGTGTCTTAAGGAAGCCCTCACTACCTGGCCCAAAACTGCTGTGCAGGCTGACAGCCATGTCGGTGCAGCCTGCAGATTCAATCATTGTATGATCCCCAGAGCTCCCTAGCTTGATAAGTACTTGCCAGGGTTTATTCGAGTGATAAACACCTTCTGCTGTTAACTCTGCTCACAGTGGAGATGTTGACCCTCTGGTCACCCCAGGTGCTTCCCGCTGGTGCTCTGCTTTCCAGGGCAAAGAATTAACAGTGCAAGAGTAGCAAAGGATGCCGGAATTAACAGTGCAACAGTAGCAAAGAATGCCGGAATTAACAGTGCAACAGTAGCAAAGGATGCTGGGCAGCCTCTCAGACCCCAGGGCTCCCGTGACTGGACAGCAGACAGGACTGCTCTGGTTTGGATGTGGTGTTCATCCTCCAAGGCAGCTGTTCTCAATGTTCCCAATGCTGTGACCCTTTAATACAGTTACTCATGTTATGGTGACCCCAACCATAAAATTATTTTCATCGCTCCTTCTAACTGTAATTTAGCTAACGTTTTGAATCTTAATGTAAATATATCTGTGATTTCTTATGGTCTTAGATGACTACCATGAAAGGGTCAGTCTGACCCTCAAAGGGGTTGTGACCCACAGGTTGAGAAATCAAGGGCTCCTGGATACGGTAGGACCTTTGTAAGGTAATATCTCAGCAGGAGAAGCTGGGATTCCTGGAGATGCTGCCCTCAGAAGCAACTGGTATAGATCTTTAGATCATTTCGGACCCCCAAATGGTTCTTTCAAGAACCTATCTCCTGAATCACCCCTGGCTGCCTGTCAGGTGGTGTGACCTCTCCTTCTTGTTCTCAGTCATCCCAACGCTTCAGGATTGTGACCCTAATGGAGCTCTTTTCTTTATAAAGTTGCTTAGCTTTGGGCATTCTGCCTTAATGTTAGATATATGTGGGACTCCAGAACAGAGCCCGTCTTCTGACAGCCAACAGGCCAAGCCCTTGAAAGCATCCTGCTAACAGCTATTAGTGCAGCTTCCAGCCCTGGCTGAACAAAGCAAGGAAGTGGCAGGCCCAGGGAACTGTGGGAAACATTTTAATAAGTATCCAGACAGACTGGCAAGCCTGATTGTGAGCACTTAGCACGTTTTGGTGTGCTTCATGGTGGGAGCACCACTTATGCTCCAGGGTGGAGCCCTGTGCTCCAGGGATGGGGTGTGTGTGCTTCCTCTTCCCTACCAGGGCTGGCAGCTCTTCCCCAAATGGGTTTCATTTTCACTCTCTTCCGTGGCTACAGTCAGCCAATCAGGGCATCAGAATCCAACCAAGGGTAAAGAGGGGATTTGCCTGAGATGGACTCTTAAGAGATAGAGCTCTCCACACAAAGGTGCACACAAACACCTGAGGCTTCTGCCTTGGGCAGAAAGATCCATAAAACTATCTTCTAGAGCTGGTCCTGCAAGGGGCCATTCCTCCATGGCCTCTGAAACCCCATGCTTCAGTTTCCAGCTTTCAGATGTCTTAGAACACCTGTCACTTTGTCTGGGAGACAATCTGTTTTTTACTTCTGTTCCTTTACCTCGGTTTAGGTTATTGATCCTGAATAAGTATCTCCTTTGGGCTTAATCGATGCTGTCTTCCCACCATATTCTGGGAGAGGAATGGGACAAGAACCCAGTTGGGAACAGGTGATGATCTCCATGTACCACCTCGATAATAACACAGACTGGCTAATGCCAGGGCCATCGATGTATGTGCATGACTCTCTGCTATTTAACCACATGGCACCCCTGCCGTCCCATGCCGGGGCCTGGGAGGTGTCAACTGTGATCAAATTCTTTAGAAATACAGAAGAGACACTGCATTGGCTTCGCTTCCTCTTGCAATTCTTAAATTATAACAGGGCTGTTGCTTAGAAGAAGGGGTCAGAATTATCTAGGGAGTTCACATGTGTGGCTGAGCTAGATAAATAACATACCATTGTAAAAGAGAAGATGATGTCAGCCAAGGTCCAGCTCCCAGCTGTCCTCTGTGCAGGCAGAGTCCATCCCCCCATACACCCTCCCAGCCAGGGCCCTGACCCTACTGTGCCCTGCCAAGACAGCAACCTCTCATGATCTAAATGGTGGTAAGTTTCAGAGGAGATTTGGGACTTAGCTATGGGCCCTGAGGTCAGATGATTGGGAGCAGGGTCCTAACAATGCCTTTCCCAGCCAGCTAGTCCCCAACCTGAAGACTCAGGTAATATTTCTCTGGCGTTAATCCTACTTGAGGGACCAAAGGAGGGTCACGTGAGCATGGAAACACGTGAGTCTGGAGCACTGCAGGTACTTAACAAGACCATTTGTTACGAGCATGGCTCCTAAGAGCCCAGAGCATGCTGAGATGCTGAACACCAGGGTTTGACTCTGGGTACCTTGCTGAGCTCCTGTGGTGGCACATGCTCTCTGAGACTTGGCTTCATCTGTCCAGAGAGGATTTCTGGGGTGTTGGAAACAAGCACGTTTCAGTTACTTCTGGCTTCACTGTTTCTTCGTGCCAGATGTAAGCAGCAAGCCCAGGGCCTGTACCTTTAATACGGTTCCAGAACAAAGCGGCAGGCACTCAGTAGGTGCTTAGTAAAATCCCTGTCATCCATTTGTTGGAAGAGAAATTAGCTGGTGCATTTTGGAGCTCCCTACTCTCCTGACTGTGGGGCTAGAGGCCAGCAGCAGCCAGGGCCAGAGACTTGCTCAAGTCTCCCCCTGCTTGGCGGGGGGGGGGGGGAGCATCTCCTTCAGATCCATGTGGCTACTCCCACGCTCGAGCAGGCCTCCCACCTCCTTCTTTCCCTCCCAGGTTTATCAGCCAGGCCTGGCACTGCAGGACTTGGAGAAAAAGACCCAGGTCTTCCAGCCACCCCAGCTCAGCCAACACCACAATTGATTTTTCCACCTGCAATGTCCAAGGAACCACTGGCAGACAGGAGAGGGCTCAGCCTGAGAAGCCTGTGGGGTACAGGAGGAATGTGATTCTGTTCTGTATGCAATGGCACCTGGGCTGGGGTGGCTGAGCTAGTGGCTGGTTGTGACCTTTGTCCTTTGTCTTTGAACTGGTGATTTACTTTCCCCTAGTCTCAAGGTTCCACCTTAAAGAATATTTGTGGCTATTTCTCAATGATCCACTCCACAAGAGACACTGGGATATGCTTGGCACAGTGGATGTTCCAGGGACCAGAAGTTCTCATGATCAGTGCCTTGTCATCCCAGCCTGGGAGCTGCTTCTGACCCCCTGAGGGTGGCAGCTAAGGGATACAGGGTCGGGTCAGGACCCTTCTTACTCCGTGAGCACCCACAGATGTGATGGCCCCACTCAGAAGGAGTCAAGGAGTAGGGGAATGTTTCTTCCTGTCCTGTAGCCTGGGAGAGTCCCGGTGTAGGGGGGATAGGACCAAATAGTAGCAAGGATTGCCTTGTTCCATCTCCCATTATACAGGAGAAAAACAGCTGGGCCAGGGTGGCAGAGTCACTGATGCAGCTGGACAGTGTAACTAAGGTGTGGCCAAGCCAGGCTCCCTGGGGTCCAGCTGTGGGAACAAACTGTCCTGACTTCTGCAACAGCAGCCCTTGCTGTTGTTTGTCTGAGTACTCAATTTGTTGCTCGGCTCCTGCCCCACCCTCTGAGGTGACCTGGATGAGCCCTGAGACTCTCTGGCTGCCACCTTCTACCTCCATCAAAAAAGTTGGAGCTCTGGGTCCTTCCATTTCAAGGTCAGCAAGAGGACAGCAGGTCCAATGTGGGGAAGGGATGCTGACATAGGCTTAGAACCCACTAGAGCCACCTCAGGATTTTCAGGACCTGGGAGGGATAAGTGACTGTCACTCTTGGGTAGACACAGATACTGTAGTGGCTGGTTCTGTGCCTGGGCTGGTGGTCTCGGGTTCTATGAGAAAGCAAGCTGAGCAAAGCCATGTAAAGCAAGCCAGTAAGCAGCACTCCTCCCACGGCCTCTGCATCAGCTCCTGCCTGCAGGTTCCTACCCTGTTTGAGTTCCTGTCCTGGCTTCCTTCAGTGATGGACTACACTGTGGAAGTGTAAGCCAAATAAACCCTTTCCTCCCCAAGTTGCTTTTTGGTCATGGTGTTTCGTTGCAGCAATATAACCCTATTCCCTGGCCATGTGGCTCACCTAACAGTAGGGTGTCTCCCCCAAATCGGTGCACAGCCTACCGGCTCCACTCCAGCCAGCTTCATGCTTACCCAGAGCGGGTTGAAGGGGGAGGGGTAGAGTTCATTTGGTCCTTAGGCTGACAGTGGGCTGTGGTCTCTAGAAAGAGGGATGAGGAAGCAGAGGGCCTTGGGAAAGGGAACAGCAGAGAGGTTTACTAGATTGGCTTGGCTAAAATGGAGCCTGGCTAAGCAACAGGGCAGAGGCAGGAGACCATATGAAAACTGTTTTCTGGGGTCCGAAGGAACAGCAAGACTCAAGCTTCTAGTCAGCAAAGAAAATCAATGTAGGAGCAAGGTACAAAAGACCCAAGGAGTACTGGCTACTTTGTCTCTCCCACCCCTGCATCTACCTCTAGCTCCCCCTACTGGCAGGCAGGAGGTCTGCTCACATGAGACCAGTCCCTGGGTAGGGAGGGCTTGGGGATGTTGAGTCTGGGTCCTGATTTTGCAGCCTGTCTTAAGGCACTTCTTGACCACAAGACTGTGAACAAGATGATTCTCCTCTCTTTTTCCATTTTCTTTCTCAAGTGGAAACTAACAGTCCCAACAGAATGCCAGAGATGAATAATCTCAGATGCAGGACTGAAGGCCCAAATGTAGCCAGAGTTCTCACAGAGGACCTGGGAAGAGGCCCCCGGGAAGTTGGATTGTACAATGGCTCCATGTCCTTAGAAGCCTCCTCCAGGCTGCTCCTGGATACCCCTGGAAAACAGTACCAGCCCAGGGATTGACTGTGCATACAGAAACTTGGATCTGTCCCAGGGATGCAGGCCAGACCATGGGAAGGAGAGAAGGCAGGCCAGAGGCTCGGCTAGTGCTGTCAGAGGGTCAGCATGAGATGGCAAGTGGGCAGAGGCCAGTGTCAGGGTGGGTGCTACCCACAAAGGGCTGGTCATGGGAGGCTGGGAGCCTGTTTTCCCAAAGGATGTCATGAACAAAATGAACTTAGCCAGATCCCTGTGGTGGCTGAACTTGGGATGTTCCAGAAGTGGCTGAGAGCGTTTGGTGGCACCTGCTTAGTGTCAGGGGCTACCCAGTGGGCTGAGAGTCAGAGTGGAGAACCAGGGTAAGCCCTGGCATCTGGCTCTAGGGCTATAAACCTCCTTGCTTGGGAGAGCTGGCAAGACCCGGGCAAGCCCTGTCTGGGGTCTCCCAGCCCAGGGCTCCAGGTTTATCTCATGAGTTATCCTGAGCTATCACCAAAAGCTTGTCTTGGAGCAGTGGCCTCCTGGGTTGGGAAGTAGGTGCCGTGCCTGCAGTGTCTCTGTCCCCATATCCTCTATGGTGACTTCAGACCCATCTTGCTCCTACTCCTGTGCCACCCAGGGTTAACTCTTCAGAAAGTGTGTGAAGACCAAGGGGAAGAAAACAGGAAGGCAGGAGAGAGGAAGAAATGAGTGCTGCTGACCCTGATCTCCAGGGAACAACCTCCTGCCTCCCCCTCCACCACCCTCGGCTGCCTCTGAGATTCATGCCCTGCTTCTTCTCAGGTGCCCACCCCTCCAGATCATGGGGCTCTGAGCACACTTCTTCCTAAGCCTGCCGGCACTCCGGATGTCCCCACATCTGCCACCTCTTCCCCTCTCACCCCTGGCAGTGCTCAGTTGAGACAGAGTTTTCCTCTTTGATATCCCCAGGAGCCAGGATGAGGTCTCCAGGTCTCTGCCCACGTCTTGGCAGCACCGGAGACATGACAGGAGAGGTGGGGGGACCTGGAACTTGGCTCAGCTGCTAAATCCCATGGGACTGCAGCCCTCTTGGCTGCAGGAATATTGGAGCCAAGTCAAAACTGAGAAGAACACACTTCCACAGGAATCCTCTCAGGCAGACCCAGTGGGGCCAGAGCCAGTGGCTTCCTTTCCTCTGGAAAGGGTCCCTAGCTGAAGAAACTCAAACTTCAGTCCATTGTAGGACTTCAGTTCAGCAGAATCAATGTGCCCATGGAACCCTATGGAAGAACCTTCTAGTCCAGGAGGGCTTCCTGAAGAAAGAGGTGCATGAGCTAAGCCTTGAAGGGTAAATAAAGTAGTCCTGTGTTAGGAACATTGATTCTGGTAGATGGAACAGCATATGTAAAATTCCACAGGCATAAAGAAGCTTGCTTGGTAGCTATCTATAGCTAAGCAATGGAGATTCTGAGGACAAGAGGAAAGGTGGGATTTTCCTAAATTCTTTTTCCTTACTTTAGTCCCTTTTAAAGATGGTCTTTCTTTTCCTACTGTCTCAAAGGTACTTCCTCTCAGGTAGCAGGTGTGGTGTGGTGTGGGGGGTCAGTAGACCTAGGTCCTTCCCTAGTTCTGCCGGTCACTAGTTACTTAGCTGTAAACCAGTTAACTTTTCTGAGTCTCTGTTTCCTTAGCTTGAGACTCCTTCCTCCCATAGCTGTTGTGAGTTAAGAATAGTCTGTGCTCAGTGAAACCCCTCTCTGGGCCTGATATGGAATAAGGTTTGAAAATCAACAATCTAAGAAGCAATATTGTGAGCTTCCTTCTTGGGGGCCTTTGCCCCTCAGCAATTCCAGTCCCAGTTAGGGCCAGGGCACAGCACTTCAGGAACATGGTGGCTTTTCTATTGTAGCCTCCTTGTGAGATCTGAAAGGAAATCCTCTTTCTTTCTGAGCCTTGGTTTACCCATACGTGAAATAGACATCACTGAGAAGAGTCATAAAGAGGATGTTTGAAAGGGCCAGTCTCACACCCTCCCTGGCACCAGATTGCTTTCAGCTGGCACCTTTCTGCTGGTGGTCCTCCTGTGGCCACATAGAAGTCAGCTGGGAAGGTTCCCCATTGCTTCTGTCCCTGTGCTTGAACATGGGGCGTGTTGCCCTGGGCTTTATCCATCCATTATTGGGTCAAAGCAACTGTTGTAATCCACAGTTTCTGGAAGTGGATATCACCTTCTAGTTTGGAGGTTCCTGGCTGGGCCTTGGATGTGGGGACTCT
Organism: Mus minutoides; assembly: GCA_902729485.2. Lineage (NCBI taxonomy): Eukaryota > Metazoa > Chordata > Mammalia > Rodentia > Muridae > Mus > Mus minutoides. The sequence continues at coordinate 640,726 of LR749692.1, forward strand.
CAGTAGCTGCAAGCGTTTCTGCTTTAGGGCTTTGAGTGTCTGGATGCTGGGTGCTTAAGGCTCAGCAGCACCCCGGAACTCCAACGCCTGTCTCACACCTGGCTTCTCATGCCATCTTTCTTTACCCTTTGCTCTTGACGTTATCACCGGTATCTACAGGTCTCTGTCAGTGCCCCAAGACTCAGAACAGTCACAGGAAGCAAGACGTGGCTCACTTCTGTGATTTTAGCCCTCCGGAGGCAGAGGCAGGTCCATCTCTGTGAGTTCTAGGTCAGCCAAGATTACATAGCACAACTCTCAGAACAAAATAAATAAAGATTCCCAAAGCCACCGTTTACTGTTTTTGTCCTGCTGACGTTTGCAACGACGGTAGAAAGACAGGGAAAGTGAGTCAGGCTGTGCACAGCTGTACTTGGTACACATGCATATGTGTCTCTGGGTGTGAATCTGTATGCCTGTGTACCTGTGAGTCCTCCTCTCTCACTCTGCTTATTTAAGGCATAGTCTTTTCAGAACCAGAGGCTCATCTTTTCTTAGTGAGGCTGGAAGTCAGCAAGCTCCCATGATCTGTCTGCCCTTGGATCTGGTGTTCCAATGATAAAGTACCAGTTTTTGAGTGAAATTAAAATATTAGAAAATGTGTACTGGCTCCAGGCCGTGGTGTAGAGACTAGTCTGTTGGTGAAACCAGAGGTACCATCACATTCAAGGCTCAGTGGATACTGGAGTGTGTCACCATTTGTACACTGAGCAAATGAGAATTCTCCAAATGTCTCAGGCCTGTTGTAAGATAACCCTGTGTGGGTGACAGCCATTTGGAGAGAGAGATCAGTTTACCAGTTTTCAGTAATCGTACCTGAAAATGTCCCTCCGGCTGGTTGACACAGCATACTGCCCTTGGGGTTGAAGAAAGCCCCACTCACTGACTTTCAGAGCCACAGCAAAGGAAAGCATCCAGGATTAGCAGAAAAGGCAGTGAAGACACCCTGCTGTTTTCTTACCCCACATTTGGGAAACACCAGATTTTTTTCACATAGGGTCAGCAAAAATCAGAACTCATGACAGACTGAAGAAGCAGCTGTAAAGAATCAGCTGTTCTTAATGAAGCTAGACACTAAAGAGATTTGTAAAAATGCAAAATAACCACACTTCTCACTGACTTTCCTTTCTTTTCTTTTTTCTTTCTTTCTTTCTTTCTTTCTTTCTTTCTTTCTTTCTTTCTTTCTTTCTTTCTTTCTCTCTCTCTCTCTCTCTCTCTCTCTCTCTCTCTCTTTCTTTCTTTCTTTCTTTCTCTTTTGAGACAGTGTTTCCTGTAGCCCAGGCTGACCTCAGTCCTGATCTGTAGCCAAGGATGGCCTTGAACTCTTGATTCTTTTGCCTCCAACCCCCAAGTGCTGGGATTACAAGCATGTACCACCATGCCAGTTTTATGCACCGCTGGAAATCTAACCGAGTACTTTGTGCACACCAGGCAAGCACGTTGCTAGCTGAGCTACATTCCCTAGCCCATCACTGAAATTTTAAAAAGCACTTTTGGGGGACTGGAGAGATGGCTAAGCAGTTAAAAGCACTGGCTGCTCTTCCAGGAGACCTGGATTTGATTTCCAACATGCCCATGATGGCTCACAACATCTGTACTTCCAGTTCCAGGGGATCCAACACCATTTTCTGACCTCCACAAGCATCAGACGCCATTCCCAGTTAGCTCTCTCTTTCTCTGCCTTGTGCTTGTGCGGCAGATGTAAGCGCTCAGCTATTACTCCAGTTCTATGCCTGCCTCTGCCATTTCTCCACCACGATGGTCATGGACTCGAACCCTCTGGAACTGTAAGACCCAAATTACCCAAGTTAAATACTGTCTTTTCTAAGTTGCCTTGGTTGTGGTGTCATAGGAATAGAATAGTAACTAAGTCAGTTTAGGAATGAAGGGAGATTGCCATCATGTCTGCTCAGGGGCACAGCAACAACCTAACAAGTCACATGGGCAGGAGGAGTCAGGCTTGGGGCTACATGAGCATTAGGCCTTGAGTTTGCAATGGGCTTGTGATGTTGAGGACTGTCAAGAATGACCTACTCTTCTTAAATCTGTTCTGGGAAGAAAAGCATCTAGAGGTTCAAGGAGTGGGCTTAGAACAGTGCAGGAATGACCCATGCATCAGGACATGGCAACAGGAGGGAGCCCACATCTGGCCCTTCCAGTCTCTTCTTACCGCAGGATGGGGCTGCTGATCTGAGGTCTGCCTACAGTAGGAGATGCTCTGCAGGAAACTTCCTTCCTGGCAGAGGACAAGGAAAGATGGGGGAGTGGGCAGAAGACCAGCCAGACAAAGGCCTCTTGTGAGAGGAGGGCTTTGGGACTGGCCCTGTCTGCACATAGGATTAGGGTCACCAGTGTGGTGAGCAGCACTGCCGATCCAGGGTCCCTGCTGGGCCAAGTGGCTGGGGAGAAGAGAGCTGCTAAGCAGGCTGTGCTGTGGGAGGGGCGAGCTCACAGCCCTCTGAGATGGCAGATGTCGTCATCCTGGGATGACAGGACATACCCAGAGATATGCTGGCCCTGGAGACTTCTAACCAACACTATACCACTCAGACTCAGGACTGGGCTGTGTCCCAGGTTGTATAAAGGCCAAGAGGATTTGGAGTCTCTGGCTCCCAGGGTACATCTCTATGGCAGGGCAGCAGGAAAGACCCGTTCCTTGGATCTGAGAGGCCAGAGCCGCTAGTGTACTGAAAGGGGGTTGGCAGACATCTTTCCCAGGACAGCCAAGGACGGTGGCTAGACGGGCCTAAACCAGAGCTGAGTGGGGGGCGGGGGTGTGTGTGTGAGAGGGATGAAACAGGCTGAGATAAGGATCTAGGTAATCTCAAGAAAGGAGTTTGACCAAACTATCTACTATCCCCACTTCCATAGGCAAGATCTCTGTTAAAGTGACACTTGACTGCTGCCCCGCTGCTCCGCTGCCCCGCTGCCCCGCTGCCCCGCTGCCCTCCCTGCCTTGCTGCCCTCCCTGCCCTCCCTGCCCCGCTGCCCTCCCTGCCCCGCTGCCCCACTGCCCTCCCTGCCCTCCCTGCCCCACTGCCCCGCTGTCCCGCTGCCCCACTGCTGTATGTAGTAACTAATTGGCCCCAGCCCTACTCCATTCACATCTTTTCTGCCCTCCTCCATCTGAACCCTAAGGCTGGGCAGTATGGACCTGGGCCCCAGAGACAGCATAACATTGACTGCATGCCCTCTGTGGCCCTGTGGTTTCTTGCTCCCTGCTTTCCCAGCTGGTTTGTATCCTCTGATTCTTTCCTAGGCCAGTCCATCCTGACTCATCATCCTCTTCCATTTCCTACCAAGATTCATGTGGACTTTAGTCTCTTGGGGGCTACTTCTTTTGTTCAGAACCCACAGCAGACTCCAACATTGCCCCTGCTAGACAGTCCTCCTTGCAGCCAACCTGGGGCCTACCCTAGTCTCTCTGCTGCATTCTCCTTCTCTTCCTCACTGCTCTGGTTCCCTCGAGGGTGCTGTTTCTGCCACTGCCGCCAGTGTATCTGCTTCTCCTCAGAGCTCAGCCTGCAGCAGTGGTCCATCCTCAGCACCCCCAACCCCATGCTACTTACAGTCTCTCTCCTGAGCTGGGTTCTGCAGGATGAGTAGGAGTGTTCAGAAAGAGTGATAGGAAAGGGCCTCACGTCAGANCACTGCTCTGGTTCCCTCGAGGGTGCTGTTTCTGCCACTGCCGCCAGTGTATCTGCTTCTCCTCAGAGCTCAGCCTGCAGCAGTGGTCCATCCTCAGCACCCCCAACCCCATGCTACTTACAGTCTCTCTCCTGAGCTGGGTTCTGCAGGATGAGTAGGAGTGTTCAGAAAGAGTGATAGGAAAGGGCCTCACGTCAGACGAAGGAGTGTGGTGTGGGTATGGGGAAAAGGAAACCACAGAGCCAGCTCTCAAGCCTGGAAGACCAGGCTGAGTCACCCAAACTCTGGCCTGATGACATGGGGGGCATCAGGGCTTCCAGGCAGGGTGTGGCATGGGCATCTGTATGCTCCTGGAAGAGCTTTCCCTGTGGCCAGAATCAGGCCGAATGCCAAGTTGATTGGCAAAGATGAAGCCTGTGTGCCGGGGCAGCAAGTCGCTGTCTTGGTACACAGAACTCCGTCAACACAGAGCTTGCAGTCAGCATCTGGTTTTAAAGCCTGTTGCTTTAAGGCTGTACCATCTAACCTCTGCCCTGGTCCCCCAAGGCTCAGCTAAAGTTAAACACCATGGTGTCAAAGGTCATCTCAGGACATGGAACTTTGGGCTTTCAGCTCAGCGTAGGAAACTCAGGGAACAAGGTCAGAGAGCAGTCGGGCCAGATTAGAGCCACAGCTTGGTTCTAGCTGTGGGTATCCCACTCAGATTCACCCACTAGTTTTCCAAGAGAAGCCCAAATATAGACTCTCTGGATCTCTTGATTTAAAACTATCCTGGACAAGCACAGGCACTTGTGACCCCCCCACCTCTGGATTGCTGTGAAGATGATATTCCAGCACAGGTTTCTCCTCCACATTCCTACCTCACCACACTCCTTTCCTAGCAAACAACAGGCCTACTTTTGAAATGGGGTGTCTGAGGCCCCTGGATAGAGCTGAGAGTCTGTGTAGGAGAAAGCAGAGATGTATGCTCCCAAGACAGATAGTGGATGGAAAGAGCAGCTTGCACACCCATGCCTGACATACAGTAACTGTAACAGCCCTAAGTAAACCAATGAGCACAGCTCGTCTGTCAGACAATACAATAGAACCCATGTCTAAAAGGCAGGGGACTAGACACCAGCTGGAATCATGGATGAATTTTGGTTATTTAAACTAACAAACTACTCATTAAAAGGCAAACTTTGGATAATTCTTCTTGTGTGACATCCCTAAAAGAGTTAAATTCAAGGTCAGAAGGTAGCATAGTGTGTGCTGGAGCCTGGGAATTACCTTTTAAAGGGGTCAGAGTTGCCATTTGGGAAGATGGAAAGCTCTGGGGCCTTGACTGCAAGACTCTGTGACCCTGTCTCTTTCTATTGAGCAGCAGTGGTAGGTTGCATAAACATTATAGCATGGAACTATTTTTTAAAAGTGAGAGATGTTTATGGAGGAAAGGAGAGGCAGGCACAGAAAGCTGTTCAGGGCTTCAGCACCTATGGATCTGGGCAGCCAGAGGCTCCGGAGCCAGTGAATCCAGAGAAGTGACTGTTTGCCTAGGTAGGGTCAGCTTCCAGCTCTTTTCCTGCATCCTTCGTAAGAGAGCCTGGTTTCATCAAGCACACGTTCCAGTCTGTATTAAGATGGTTGTGGCTTCTTCTTCTTCTGCTCCTCCTCCTCCTCTTCCTCCTCCTTCTTTTTCATATTCTGTTATTTTATGTGTATAGATGGTGCCTGCATGTATGTCTGTGTACCACATGCATGGAATACCCATGGGGGATAGAGGGGCTAGAAGGGGGTGCCAGATCCCCTAGGACTGGAGTTATAAATGACTCTAGGCTGCTACACAGGTGCTTAGAATCTGTCTTGGTTACTTCTCTATTGCCATGACTAGGGTGAGCATATTTGGGGCTTACAGTTTAAGAGGGTTAAAGTTCATGGCTGTCATGGCAGAGAGCATGGCAGCAGGCAGAAAGGCAAAGGAAGAAACAGTAGTGAGGGCTTACATCTTAAAACAACCATGAGACAAGAAAGCTAACTGGGAATGGTGTAGGCTTTTGGAATCTCAAAGCCTAAGCCTTAGTGATACATTTTTTTTTCTTTCAACAAATCCACACCTCCCAATCCTTCCCAAATAGTTCCACCAACTGGGGACCAAACATTCAAATACAAAAGCTTATGGGAAATATAAGAATCTATGGGGACCATTCTCATTCACACCTCTACAGAATCTAACCCAGGTTCTCTACAAGAATAGCTAGTACGCTCTTAACTGTAGAGCCATCTACAGTTAAAGTGGGAACACTCCCCCTTTAAGGTTTATTTTACTTAATTTAACTGAACATGGTGGTTCCTTTAATCTCATCACTCAGAAACAGATGGATCTGAGCTTGAGGCTAGCCTGGTGTGTATAATGAATTCCAGGCTAGCCAGGGGTATATAGTGAGATCTGTCTAAAACAAAGGGGGGAGGGGGGGCTGGGCTATGGTGGTGCACACCTTTAATCCCAGCCTTAGGAAGCAGAAGCAGGCAGATCTACAGAGTGAGTTCCAGGACAGCCAGGGCTACACAGAGTAACCTTGTTTTAGAAAAAAAAAATTTTTTTAAGTGTGTTGGAGTATGTGTGTGTGTGTGTTGCACTGTATGTGCAGATGCCAAGGAAGGGAGAAAAGGGTATTGAATCTCTCAAGAACTGAAGTAACAGGTAGTTGTGTGCTGGGAACGGAACTGGGTGCTCTCCAAGAATAGTCTTTATTCCTAGCTGCTGAGCCAGATATCTTCTGGCCCTTCTGGGATGCCTGGCTCGAGACACACTACCCGCCTGCCTTTGCTGTCTTTTGAGAACTATCTAGATTAGTGTATTGGTTTTTGTTTAGGATTTTTCCCATCTGTCTGGTGGGGGTGGCCTGTCTTTTGCTTTTGTTAGGAGCATTTATTGCTCAGCCCCATCCTCCCACACCCCTGACTGGGCTCCACTTCTCAGGCACCTCAGTCACCTCAGTTGGGTGTGTCCCCAAGCCTGAGTACCTGTCCACAAGCCAGGGCATGAGTGGGCCTGCAAGGGTCAGGCAGTTCAGCCGAATGGTTAGAGGCTGGTGGCCTCAATGTCACTGAAGGAAGTGGACCCCTGCCTGAAGGGGAGCAGAGCCTTTCGTGGTAGTGGGAGGCTGGGCCACAGCCTTGATTTCTTTTCACCCCTAAGTCCCCAAATAACCGTTCTTGCTTTCTCTAGGCAGCACAGGTCCAAGCATATATATCGCGGTATACTGAGCAGCCTGGACTTTGCAGAACAGAGGGGAAAGTCTTTCCTTTCCATCTGTCTGGTGGTGTTCTGGGCCCCAGGCTCTGGTGACCCATGCTTCTATCTACATTTCTGGGAACTCCCAGTGCTCAGACATAGAAAGCTCAGCTTAGCCACTGCTAATTGAGACACCCCTGTCCCTCCCCACCTGGGACCATGTGTCCTGCGGTTCCAGGAACAGGTTGGGTGGAGGAGAAGGTATGGCTGGTCTTCTGTGGTGGAAGATTGCCACCAGGCCAGATGAACTCTACTGGCTTCCCTGTACCTTCCTAGCTGCAGTGGCTGGCTATCAGTGATACGAATACTCTTGAAGAGGCAACCCTCTAGTACATTCTTTCAGAAGTGCTTGCTATTGGCGGAGGCCTTCTCTCCTGGGGACTAGCTTGGGACTTCTGGCACCAGAGGGACCCATCTCACCCTCAGCATAGGCCCTGCTGTTTCTGTGTCCCCATGTCCAGGAACAGACAAGGCAGCCCATGCCATACTCCTTATAGTGCAGCCATTTGACCTAAAGAAACCTTTGCCTGTCAGCTCTCCCCTTCCTCCTCTGATCTTTAGGGTAGGACACAGAGCTATGATCACAGCATGCGATGGCATCCCAGAGAGAAGGAGGCTACTGCTAAAATTCCTTCTCAGGGGAAAGACAGCCTTCCCCCAAGGAAACTAATTTGCCAATTGGACACTTACTCTAGGGAAGCAATGTGTTTATTGTACTTTCATACAGAGCATAAAGAAGGGGTCACCTGTAAGGTTGTGAGCATTTCTCTCTTAACTGCTTATATCTGGAAAGCCTTATCAGCAGGGGTGAGCCCCCACCCAGTCTTTTCCTGCCTGTAAATACTCTAGCCCCTCCCTGAGACCATGCACCACCTGTAGTGTGCCAGGTGGTGGGGAGCAGTGACCACTCAGGCAAGACTCTCTAGCCTTACTTTTCCTCTCTATGTAGGGATGTAGACCAACTCATCCAGCTGGGATGGATTTGTTAAGGGGGCTCGGCTGAACTCCCCATGATAGCATTCACATGGCACTCATGACAGAGGCCCATCTCCCCTCTTTGCAGGCACTTAATCTCCAGGGGCCCTGGCTGTGCCTGGTCCCTATGTGACTCTGATTCCCTTTAGAAAGAGAGTTTTGGGATGCTTCTCTGTACTGAGTATGGACACTGCAGAAGGAACTGTCTGTCCCTCAACATCCTGCTCTGCTGAGTGAGACTCAGTGGAGGTTGTAGACTTGCCCCCAGCCTCACAGTGCACCCTGATTAGACCCAGCACTGGCATCCTCCTTCTGATATCCACATGCAGGTACAGACCATGCTCATTTCCTCCTGTTCCAACTCTGGGGGCACAGAAGATGGGGCCAGAGTTGGATGGAAACAGTTTAATGGGAGATGATGGCAGAGAGAAGGGTGAAGCCGAGACAGAATAAGGGAGATGCCACCTCTGTCTGCTGGGAGCAAAGGGCTCAGTGTCGCTGGATACTGAATGGCTGTGCAGGGTACACCCAGGCACATCCCAGCAAGACCAGGCTTTAGGGCATCTGTCAACCCACTCAGACTACCTCCTTGCTGGAGCAGCTCCAAAATGCTTTTGAGGTTGTTCTGTTCATGAGTATGTAGGCAAGAAGCTATCTGTACTACGGGGTAGATCATACATGAGGCTGCAGATGACTTCTGGCTCTGGGACTGAGGATAAAAGGAATAGAGTCGGGAGGCAGTGTGCAGCAGTGTGCAGGCATGTACAGCAGTGTGCAGCAGTGTGTAGTAATATGTAGCAGTGTGCATCAGTGTACAGCAGTATGCAGCAATGTTCTGCAGTGTGAAATAAGAGTATAGTAGTGTGCAGCAGTGTCCAGCCATGTGTAGCAGTGTGCAGAAGTATACAGCAATGTACATCAGTGCACAGCAGTGTGCAGCAGTGTTCTGCAGTATGAATCAGAGTACAGTAGTGTGCAACAGTGTGCAGTAGTGTAAAGCAGTGTGCAGCCATATACAGTAGTGTGCAGCAGAGTTCAGCAGTGTGCGGTAGTGTGCAGCAATGTGCAGTAGTGTAAAGCAGTATGCAGCCATGTACAGCGTGTGCAGCAGTGTACAGCAGTGTATGGCAGTGTGCAGAAGTATGCAGCAGTGTGTAGTAGTGTGCAGCAGTGTTCTGCAGTATGAAGCAGAGTACAGTAGTGTGCATCAGTGTGTAGTAGTGTGCAGCAGTGTGCAGAAGTATATAGCAGTGTACAGTAGTGTGCAGCAGTGTTCTGCAGTTTGAAGCAGAGCACAGTAGTGTTCTGCAGTGTGATACAGAGTACAGTAGTGTGCAGTAGTGTGCAGAAGTATACAGCAATGTACAGCAGTGTGCAGAAGTATAATTCAGTGAACAGCAGTCTGGAGTAGTGTGCAGAAGTGTGCAGCAGTGTGATACAGAGTACAGTAGTGTGCAGTAGTGTGCAGAAGTATACAGCAATGTACAGCAGTGTGCAGAAGTATAATTCAGTGAACAGCAGTATGGAGTAGTGTGCAGAAGTGTGCAGCAGTGTGAAGTGGAGTACAGTAGTGTGCAGCAGTATACAGCAGTGTGCAGCCGGGTGCAGCAGCGTTCAGCAGCCTGGCACTTGTTAACTCTCTAGGCTCATGTCTGCAATGTGGCTTCCTCATGATCCAAACACCCTCCTGTACCTGACACTCTGCTCTCCATCCATGTGGCTCTGGTGATACCCACACCTGGCTGTGGAACCCAGGTCTCAAGCATGCTAGGCAAAAGCTCCACACTGACTCCTAACAGCTCAGAACATCTCCCTATTGTAGGATATTACAGAATGCACACTTTTACAGTGCAATCATTTACATTGGGCTCCTTGAAGCCGGGTCCTGGTGCTGTTTTCTTTCCTGGTGTGTCTCCGGGATGGAGCTCAGGTTGTTGGCTTGGTGGCAAGTGCCCTTACCCACTGAGCCATCATGACAGTCCTGACAAACCATTTCCCCCAGTGACTGTCCCCTTTAAGCTCCCACAGCGCTGAGAGAACCCCCACTGCTTCCATTTAATGCCCACTCTCTGGTTTCCATCTCACTCTTGTGGCGCCAGCCAGCATGTCCTCAGCTTACATACGCGCGCACACACAGGATGTGTTCCATGCCCCCTGCTGCCCTCATTTGCTTTGTGGGAATTAAATCCAGAGGGTCCCTCATTGCTTTTACATGGCTGGCGGGTGGCAGTTCTGCCCCTGAGCTGGACTCTGCAGGAGGTCTTCTACCAGCTGCCTTGCTGAAGGCCACTTAGCTGATCCCTGGGGACTGATAGGAGCTTAAACTCACTTCTCCCTTGAAGTTGTCCCACAAGGGTCATGTGACCTCTGTCCCTATGAGACAAATCAGAGGTACCACCCCTCATTTAGTTGGTAAATACAATTTTTCTAATTTAATTCACTACTTTTTGCTTTTGTGAGATACTAGTAGGTGAAGCTGGGCAGCTGTATAACCCAGCACTCAGGAGGCAGAGGCAGGTGGATCTCTGTGACTTTCAGGGCTATACAAATTGTCTGGAAAAACAAAACCAACCAACCAAACAAACAAACAAATAAAAGAACAACCAAACAAAAGACCATAGTGGGTGCTGCTGCTAATGTGGATATCAGGCCTCTGCTCTAAGCATCCCCTTTTAGTGTGTATTTTTCCTTTAAATATGCAAAGGTGTAGGCTGGGTCTATTTGCAGCCCTATCTGATACTTCCTTCGTACTGCACTGCCCTCTTGGTGCCCTGGATTAGAGGTAGAAGTAACAAAAGGTTTGTGATTGGTGAAAAACACAGTTCTTTATTTGGAGTGAAGGACTGACTGTACTCTCCTCTTGATAGGTGCAGACAACCTGGCCATGCCCCTTTCTTGCTTTGTACGTTCACCAGGGCCTCAGATGAGGGACATGAAGGGCTGAGAACAGTATAAAGCATATCAGAGAGTGCCATGTACAATCAGCCAGGAAGAGAGGCAGCTGAGACAGAAGAGGATGAGAAAGGGCGAGCGTGGGATAGAGAGCGGGATAAAGCCTATCTGTGCTAAGACTTCCAGGGAGCAGCCCAGCCCTAAGGATTCAGAGTCTCAGATAATCAGGACCAGAGCGTATGACATGCTGCAAACAAAGGCTGAGGGCCCCAGTGCCCAAGGCCTGCCTGTTTAGGAGCAGAGGGATACCACAGTATCCCAGTGCTCCAGGGAATGGTCGTTGGAGCAGGACCAAGCACCTAGAGCACCGAGTCTCTGGCTGCTATGGTCTGGCTGTCTGGGTTTGAGCTGCAGCCCCTGGCTGTGTCAATCCAGTCTCTGGGCCTCCGACAGGGACTGCCACCACTGGGCATTGTCTCTTTGCCTCCTCAGATTTGTATCCTTGGGGTGGGGCAGAAGGAATCTAGCCAACCTGTGATATGAGCTCACTTATGCTGTCCTCCCAGAGGAAGGCAAGGATGGGTCTGGTGTGGGCAGTAAGGTGGTACCATCTGGATGCCTCAAGTCATTTGGAGCTGAGCTTGTGAGCTGGGGACCATGACTTCTAAGGGGTTCCCAGCTTCTCATCTGTAAAAGGAGCCGGCTAGTATTACCTTTCTGGAGGCTTGCGCATGCCTTGCTTAAGGCCAGAGGGAGCAGGGTTTGCCGGGTTCCCTTGGCCTAGGGAAGACAGACGGAGATTCAGACAAGGGCCTGGTGCCACTGGGGTTGTGGGGAAGGGGGGAATTCTCTTTAGAGTCCATGGCATCTGGAGTTTCTGGCAGGGGCCCAGACCTTGAGAGGGGTCCTGGGACGCTGCCCGCCCTCTGCCTCCTCCCACATGTTGGCATCTGGTTTTGTTCAGCTGGAGCCAAGCTGGGAGGCGGGCGGGAGGGTTTGGGGTGGGGGGAGGTTCCGGCAAAGAGCCGGGGAAACAAGGCCCCTTTGTCTGCTCCAGGGTCTGCCTGTTCCCTCTGCCTAGAATTGTGGGCTGGGCCTCAAGCAGGCCATTAGAGGCACTGTCTGTGATAGGAAAGAGGCCAAGAGTTCCTGAGTCAGAGGAGAAACTGAGGCAGGAAGGACAAAATACCTGACCAGAAAGATAATTGTGTTACCGGCAGAGACAGAACCAGCACTAGTTTACTGAATCCAAACCTAGAGCCTTCCCCTCCTGTACTCTCCTCTGGGCTCCTCGTGGCTTCCAAAGTCCTTCCCGGGGCCTTCCCAAGAGCTAGCTATCTCTCTTGACCATGCCTTCCTGTTCCCCTCTCTGTCATGCCCATCTTTGGAAGGCTTTGGGAAGGTGTAGAGGTGGCCCTGTGCAGATACATGTCCTCCAAACAGTTATGACCTTGGCTTGCAGGAAGTTTGCTGCTTNCTCCTCTGGGCTCCTCGTGGCTTCCAAAGTCCTTCCCGGGGCCTTCCCAAGAGCTAGCTATCTCTCTTGACCATGCCTTCCTGTTCCCCTCTCTGTCATGCCCATCTTTGGAAGGCTTTGGGAAGGTGTAGAGGTGGCCCTGTGCAGATACATGTCCTCCAAACAGTTATGACCTTGGCTTGCAGGAAGTTTGCTGCTTATGGGGAAAAACCTGAGGAGCCTGATGGTAATACAACCTGGGGACAGTGTCCTGAGTTGTGGCTGCCAGGTGTTTGGGGTGAGTTGGGGAAGTGAGGACAAGAGAGCAGAGTAGAAGACTCCCCCAAAATAAGGGATGTTCCAGCCGAGATCTGACAACTGAGGGAGTAGCCAAGTGGGGTTGTGGGGTGGCTGTTCCTGGCACGATCCCCATCCTGGAGGGTGGCAGAGAGCAGGATATGGCAGGTACATGGAGGACCCTGAAAAACCTGGAAAGGGGAGGGGAAGCGGAGAGGAAAGAGTCAGAAAGCATCTTGTACTCGGAATGGAGACACAATTGGAGCCAAACCACCATAAGGCCTTGCCGGCCAGGCTGCTGGGCGTGGGCTCTGCTTCTGGACTCGGGGGAACCATGGGAGGGCTTCAGGGCAAGGAGCCACATGGCTAGGTTGTGCTTAGGAAAGAGCAATCACAGAAAAGCAAACAGCGTTTTAAGGCAAAGGACACGGGCAGAAACTTAAACAGAGAGGAAAAGCAGATGGCTGAGATATGGCTGAGCTCATCTCAGAGGGTCATGTGGATGAAAACCACACAGAGACACCAGTTAACACCTACTGCATGGGCGCATGTCAGCAAGGGGCGGGTGGGAAGGGAGGCAGCAGCTAGCGAGGTCACACATGGGTAGGGACATTCGGAAACAGCAGTCTGGCCCGGGCTAGTGAATTCCATCAAGTGTAAACTCCGTGACTCAGCCCCTGATGTCCTGGATGGCTGCCCAAGAGGACTCCTACGGATATCATAGGGAGATAGCTACAGAAAGTGTTGAGGCAGGATTGTAATGGGAACCAAGAAAACCAACCAACCTAACTGCTTTCAACAAGAGACTCTTCGGCATCTTCTAACTGGACTATGAAATATTACTAGATATTGAAAAGACACAAAGAAAAGCCACAGGTGTTCGTATGGACACACCCTGTTTTCAGTACTGTAAGGGACTTTTACAGCATACGTCTCCAAATCAAGTTCAAGAACACCCTGAAATCAGACTGAATGTGTTCAGAGAGTAACTCCATTAAGGAAACAGGAGGCCATCCAGAGGCCCCAGGAGAGGAGATCTGGGTGGGACATGCTCGCCTGCCACAGGACCCCCTTCCCTTATGATCACATAGCTTCAGTCAGCCCCCAAAGCCCAAGTCTTTCTCTCTCCTGCTGGCTACATTTTTGTGATGGGTGTGACATGATTGTCTGTTAGTCATCAACCACAGGCAATTGGCTTTACTACCAGATCCAGCAAGTTCTGCTCTGGTCCAACCTATGGTGGTTGATGGATAATCATGGGAGAGTTGATCCCTGGGTTCTAATTGGCTGGATTGCTAGTGAGTAAAACTCCCCTGATGGGAACCAGTCACTGAGAAGCTAGTGAAGTCCTTTGTGCCTGTCGGGAATTTTGCTGAGAAAGTACTTCTAAAATGTGTTAAGTAATTAATGTCCTGTCAAGTCTGGTACGGACTTCAAAGCCAGGACCATCAGGACCTTTTATGCATTCCAGAGAAACAGCTACCATTAGGAGGCTCATCCCCACTCAGCCTCCCTGACTTAAGTCTTTGGAAGAGCAGTAATCTTGAACTGAACTAATCAACACAGCCCATTCCTACTGCAGTAACTGGTTCAGGCCTGATTACCTACCTGAAGTCTAGGACTATGCTTGGTGCCACAGGCTGGTTTTTGTCACCAGAAGGAATGGCCTTGGAGGAAGTGGAGTAAAGATCCAGTATGAGAGATGAGAGTAAAGAACTTCAACCAGGTGACATATCTGAGCACCTAGATCCAGCCGTGCCTGAAGCCCATCCCTCTATTTCCAGCACCAAAGCTCTGTGTTCCATTTTGGCATAAGTGTGTTTGAAGTAGACAGTTCTAACCAGCTGTTGGGGGATGATTCTGTGAACTGTGTGTTCAGATGCTGATTACTGAGCCCAGAGATCTGGTTGCAGTCAAGCATCTCCTTTCTCAATGTTGTGTAACAAAAAGTTTTCCATCACCTCTGATTGGTTAATAAAGATCTGATCAGCCAATAGTTGGCCGGGAGTGAATAAGGAAGGACTTCTGATCCCAGCCAGAAGGTCTCTGGTAGAGACCAGAGAGAGGGATTTGCCATGAGGATTCGGCATGAGGTCGCGGTGAGAGAGTCACTATGAGGAGAGGACAGATGGAGCGGGAGCAGCCAGAGCAGGACTAAGATGGCTCACTCAGTGTCTGTCCAGTTATAGTGCAGGAAGCTCAAAATAAATATGCCAGTTCCCGTGTCATTATTTCAGAACAAAGGAGGGCATAGAAAAGCCCTGCACATTTACAACCAATCTCTTCCCAACTCAGCAGTGATGGCTCCATTCCTGAACTGAGGACTCCATGCCTGCTCTTCCCTCTTCCAGCTCCCAACATCACCCCAGTGTGAGCCATCTCTGTCATCAGCATCTTCCCCATTCTTCTTCTTCCTAGAAGCTGCAATGGTCTGAAGTTCATATATCATCGCTACCTGTTCCTTTGAACCAACCTCTTGCCACAGTTCCCTTGGTTCTCAGAAGAAACACAAACTCATTTGACAGTGTACGGGCTACCTCCATCCTCTCTTCTCAATCCTCCCTCCACATGACTGGCTTTCATCTTCCTTACCCTGGACCTAGCTACTGCCTTCTGCAGCTCTTCCTCTAGCTGGCTCATGCATTCATCACCCCAGCACAGGAGGGAGTAAGATCGTTGTCCCTACTTCCTAGAGGGCACAAGGGGGTCTGGAGAGGACAGGCCTGTCTGAGGAGAGTCGTTTGGGCCTCTGGGTTGCCCTACCTTGATGCTTCCTGGTGCTTCTCATGGCCTGTGTCTTCCTATTGCAGCTTGAGCTCCACGTGGACAGGGATGTGTCCTGGTTATTGCTGGTACCCACAGGGCTACACAGAGCCAGGCACAGAATGGCCAGACACTGCTTGATATTGAGCATTCACTATGCCCAAGTCCTGTCCTGAGCAACACACACACACACACACACACACACACACACACACACACGGGCTCCTTAATGCAGAGTGTTTTCTATGGAGGACTCCAGTAGCTCTAGCAGGTCCCTCCAAAACTAACCACGTTTCTCCACTGTGAAGGAGAGACAATGTCTCCAGGTCACAGGGTCGTGAGTGCAGAGGATGGGGTTGGACCAGCAGCCAGGCAGCCTGTTCCCTCCATGCTCTGCCATCCCTGTGGGGATGGATGGTAGACAGATGCTGAGGCTGTGCTGCTGTGGGGATCTGGAGCAGTCAGCAGAGTATAGAGCAGACTGATCAGAGCCCAAGCATGCAGGAGCCTATGCTTGACTGAGGGCGACGGAGGACTGAAGAACCACATCAGAGGGCTGCTTGGCTTCCAGGAGCTGGAGGCAGCTGGTCAGTGTGATCCCTGAGTGTGCATCCTTGCCTGCTGCCTGAATTGGGCACTAAAGCAGGAAGGAGGCCAGGAGGAAGAAGAGGCTGAAGCAGCTTCCAGGAGGAAACTAGTGGGAATAGGCCAGAAGGAAACTTAGTACAAACAGCCAGGACAGATATGTGGACCCCTATGAGTTGCCAAGCTCCTTATTAGAAGGTGGAGGAGGCCGGCATCTGGTGCTTTAACATGGCCACCCCCAAATAACTACTACCAGATTGGGTTCTATCACCTAAGTCCTAAGGGTTGCAGTGTAGAAGGAGGATTTTTATGGCTGTGCAGGCTGTACCAGAGCCCTGTTCTGCTCAGTCCATGGCATAGGCCTGGGTCAGGGCAGGCTAATCTGGGGTCATTGTGGCCCATCCAGGAGAAAACAATCCTAAGAGCCCAGGCTGAGAAGGAGCTGGCAGAGGACCAGAGGGCAGGTCTGAACTCCAAAACAGAGTCACCTCGCTGTGTGAAGAAACCATCTCCCATCGCTCGAGTTGTTGTAGCACATGAGACTGAGGCCCTCCTGGCTCCGTCTGACTCCTTCCTCGGGGCTTAGCTGGGTAGGGAGCCCAGCTGCCTCGCCCCACCCAGGGAAGGGGCTTTGCGCTTCTGTCATACATTCCTATGGTCCCCTGGCCCCAGGGTTGTCAGAGTTGAGGAGATAAATGTTACTGGGTTAACCTAAGACCAAGGAGCCTGAGATCCCAGAGGGTCCTGGCCTCAATTTGTCATCTGTGAAGTGGGAGCATACTGCTTAAGCGTCAGCGAGACACGAGATGCCTGTGCTGCAACGTGGACTCTGTGAGCTTCTGGTCCTGTCATTGAGTGAGTTTGACTTGTACGGCCCAAAGAGATATGGCCAAGTGAATCAGATGTTTCAGAGCACGTGAGCCTTGGGGAACAGGAGAGGTGGTGCTAGATACACAGCTCTGACACAGGCTGGACTGTGAGACAGAGGCTCAGGGGGGAAGGCTGAGAATGGAGCTCAGTTCCAGATGCTCTGGCCAGACGTACCCAGGCCCAAGAAACTCTCCTGACATTTGTTGGTGTCCCTGTGTCTGTGATGCTGTGCTGCCATTAGCTGGCTGCAGCTCACAGGGGCCTCAGCTCAGCTGCACATATGGAGGGGGGTCTGTCACCGCCCCGAGGAGATGTGTTCCTGTGGCCACTACAAACCTTCGATGCTTATAACCCCAAACTCATGAATTCCCAAAGGTAGATGGGGTAGCCTGTCAGGCAGATGGAGGCTGTTTGCAGAAGGATTTCTACTCCTGGAGACTCCCTCCTCTCATCCTCAGGCAATGAGCTAAAGGACATACACCTGCATGTAGAAATGCAGCTGGAGGGCCTGGGGTCAGGTATAAGGGCAATTGATTGATGATGTATGTAAGAATGAGGAAGCCATTCCAAGCAGAACCTCAGAACCTGAAGCCTTAGAGCAATGCATTGAGATGCCTTTGGGAGGTCAAATGACCCTCTCACAAGGGTAGCATATCAGATACTTACATTATGATTCATAACAGCAGCAAAATTATATTTACGAAGTAGCAACAAAATAATTTTGTGATTTGGGGTGACTACAACATGAGGAGCTGTATTAAAGGGTTGCAGCATTAGGAAGGCTGAGAACCACTGATCTAAAGAAAAGTATTGGTGGGTCTACATCAACTGAAAAAAAAAATCCTTATATAAAAAATCACATGACCAGAGAGAGTATAGGAGAGTCTGCAGAAAAGGGTGAACCCCCTTCTGTGCAAAGAATTTCAGAAAGACAGCCTATGGAAGATGCTGAGGAACCCTCCTCAGAGTAAAGGCAGCCTGGAGGCTGGGCACCCTGTGCCAGGAGTGCCGCTCTTGGTGGGGCAGAGGAAATCATGCAACCTTGAGGGGGCTGTTGATACAAGCTCCAGGGGTCTATTGACACAAGCGTCAAAAGCGTCCAGAGATGATGCATGTGCCCCGTGCCACAGAAACTTCTTGGACTGGACAGGTGCCCAAATCTAAATCCAGAGATTCTCTTCAAATCATTTTTGAAATGATAAGAACGTTTAGAAATGGTTAGGGTTGGATACATTTGTATAAAGCAAAAGTGACTGAAACAGATTCTTCTGAGAAGACATCATCTGCTGGTTTGGTAAAAATTCTCTAATGTATTTACTAAAATTAGGGCTAGCCTTTAACATTTCACAGGTGAAAAAGCCAAGGCTTGGAATAGCCAGAGGCTTGCCTCTCCACTGCCCAACTTAGGCCCTGAGGGTTGTGTTATTTGGTCTTTGGCAGGTCTCTTCCCTCCTCTTTTGGTTTTTCTGGAAGGGGTGTGTGTGTGTGTGTGTGTGTGTGTGTGTGTGTGTGTGATGGCTCTGGGTACTCCCAGCTTGCTTTCTAACCCATGGTGAGATCTTTACTCTGAGTTCAGCACCCTGCCCCCTCATCCATCCCTTTTCCCCAAGCCAGGAAAGCTGTCCTGAATGGCCAGGCTGGGCTAAGTCTTGTCTTGGGTGACTAGAACTTCTGAGAAGTGCCAGAAATTTCATCACACCAGAGGGAAGGGTCAGATGAATCAGAAATGAGCTGGGCCACAGAGGTGGAAGCCTACCATTCCCAGACGGAGTCGTCAGGCCTTTGGCTTCCTGGAACACACAGGGGACTCATGGAAGAGTAATAGCTCCCCACCTCCCCAGGGGTTCCATATGCTTAAGACCCCTGTTTACAACATGGGATAGTAGAGGCGAGGGAGAGAAGAAGCTGATTGCATGGGACCCTGCCATACTGCTGAGCCTCAGCCTCTTCAACTGTAAAGCAGGAACAGTGATGAAATCTGGGCATTGGGAAGTGTCAGGAGGAGCCTGGGAAGTGCAGGGGGTGGGGGAGTAGGGGCTGTACATGGTAGGCCATTTTGTCTCACTGAATCAAGTTTATCAGCCAATTCCTGTAGGAGAATTTGTGAACAAGAAACTCCTGTTCACACTGACCAAAGTCTCAAATGAAACAACTAGTTCAAAACTGCAACTCAGATTGGCAGAAGCTTCCAGAAGCAAGTGTGTCCCTATAGTCCTATATAAGTCCCTATAGTATAAGTTCCACTATAAGTCCCTATAGTAGAAGCCTGAGACTGGCTGGCCCTAGGCTGAGCTTCAGCATCTGCCATGGGGAAGCACTCCTGTGCTGCCCACAGCTGCCCTCTGCGCATTCCTGGCCCGTCACACGTTAGGCAGTGGCCACAAGCTCAGGCTCAAAAAAGCACCAGGCACAAGTGTCCTCTTTGGGCTCCTTGCCAGAGTCCTCCTTAGTTACCTCCCTTCCCTGATTCCACCACTGATGCTGAGGATAAATTCCTCTCGCAGGCCACACCTGGGCCAGGTGCCCAGCTAGGAAGTGAGGGATTCTCCTGGTCCCAATGCGGCATGTGGTCCCAGGGTAGATACGGGAAGTTTCTGCAGAGGCCCTAGTACCTGGGGTGTACGTGGGCATAAAATGAAATGCAGACTGCATAGGTCTTGTAGTATACACAAGCCCCACCCCTAGCACCTCCTAACCCCATGGGCGATTCTTGTGTACAGCATGGTATATCTAGGCTTCTTAGCCTAGATCTTAAGTTAGTTAGGTATGGGCCAGGCTGCTATAATGAAGAGGCCTATGCTTTGGTGCATTTCCAAGTAAAGGGCCAGGGCAGGTAAAGCCACCTGTGATACCCAGCAGGGCATGACCTGTGTCAAGCTACCCAGAAGGGAAAGGAAAGCGAAGGCTTGTCCTTCCTTGAAGCTGGTCATATCTTTTCTGCTCTTCTCCAGTGACCCAGAGCATCTGTGGCTGTGGCAGCCGGAAATGCTGACCTTAGCCAGGCTCCTATGCCCATCTGAACTCCCCGTGGGTGGATTCTCACCAAACAGTGGGGAGGAAGTCTAAGTCCTGCCACAGGTAGAAAGGGTTGGGTGGGTGGTGAGCTGGAAAGCAGAGGGGTGGGGGTGGGGATGTTCCCAGGAGGACGAAACAGCTTCTTACTGTCAAAGACCACGGCTCTAGCCTTGGGGATGGGGTGTGGGTGGATGAAGGGCTAGAGACATGGGGATCTAGATCAGAGAGGGCCTTGGCCTGGCCCTAACCATTGACTCTGTTTCTCTGTATCCAGGTCTTGCTCATGTCAAATGCTAGTTCCTGCCCAGGTATCCCTGAGGCCTGAGATGTGTGGGCTGGTAGTTCAGCCATTCTGGGGAGGAGGCAGGGCACAGGAAGGACATGCACAGGCAAGAATTCAGGTGCTGGTGAACCATCATCTAGAAGGCTAGAGGAGGGAGGGGGAGCCTCAGGGGCTCCAGGTGGCTTTTTTCCTGCAGACTCTCCTCTCGTTGAGATCGGACAAAGCTGGGAAGGCCTTCTGCCCAGCATCGCTTATAGCTATCAGGTAGCCTAGGGATTACTAAGAATTCAGATGTTCCACTCTACCCACTGGAAAACTGGACTTAGGTAGAATAGACATTTATATTTCAGATAAAGATGCAAAGTACTGAAGTATTCAGTCTGTTGTCAGACACGTCTGGGGTAGATGCTACCAAGCATCTTTGTGGGACAGCAGGATCGAGGAGGGTCATATCTCACTCCCCGTGGGTGGACTGGCCTTTAAAAGTCTCTGGCCATCATCTTTGAAAGTTATTTTCATTCAGTTTCTGCTGCTGTATGAAGAAAAGAGTCTTCTGTGGCTCAGAGCCTAGGAGAGCCGAGATTACAGGGCCAGCATCCTGGGGGAGAGCCCCTGGGCTGAACCACATCATGGCTGAAACTCTGTGAGAGGGACAGATCACATGTCCAGATGGGAAGTCAGAGGGGGTGGGGGCAGGCAGGCTGGGTCTTTACAACAAAGTCTCACTGAGCAGGGCCTGAGAGAGACTCATTAATCCCATCTGAGGGTGGAGCCCCCACAACCTAACCATGCTCCACTAGGCCCACTTCCTGGAGATTCTATCGCCCTGGCAACACTTTACCCTCTAGATCACCCCTCCCCAGCAACCTCAGGGACACTCAGAGTTCAGGAGCCTGAGGGCTTTCAAAGGGGATTCAAGCCACAGCACCTTTTCTGGGTTGGGGAGACAGCATAGTCTCCACTGGAAAGCTTTGGTGGCTCTGGCATCTACTGTCCCCTTCTTCCCTGCAGCTGGGGATCCAGCAGACTGGCGCTCCTGCACTGTGGCTACAAAGTCAAAGGGAGGGCAGGAGAGGCAAAGAGGCAGAGTGGGAGGGAGGATCAAAGAGCCTATTGGAGGTTGGGAGCCACATCAACCCCTAGAGGCAGGAGGATAGCTCTCAACAGGAGTCCTGGCTCCAAGATGCCTACACCAGTATGACAGCAAGATTTGGTCCCCATGGTTGCTCTTTTCTCTCCAAGTTTGAGTCCCAGGGACATTTATGACACCTCTTCTCCCACAGATGATGCAGGGTGAAGGTTTGCAGTGGATAAAGTGACAACAAACAAAGCAAGGGCTTAGTGTGTCCAGTTGCCACTTCCAGCTTTGCCTGCGCAACTCCAGTATCACCATGGAGACACTGAAGCTGAGGCTGAAGGTCACTCAGAAAGGCTGTCCAGCCTCGGAGCCGGCCTTCCCAAACCCTTGGGTGGTGTCTTGTGCTATTACAGAGGGGCAGTGGTCATATACCAGATATAGCTGCAGTGCCCTTCCCTAAAAACTGTGAGCCTTTCTTCCCGGTCCAGTTGGCCAGGTGGTGTAGGTGAGCCCCACGCCTGCCGGCTCTGGCGCCTCAGTGCCCAGGGAGGCCGTGAGATCAGCACTGGTGTGAATAACACCTCTGCCCCCTATGGCACTCTGTCTGGACCTTATCAGCCTATAACTTCCTCCAACTCTATGTCAGCCAAGCCCCGGACCCAAATTCCTGGTGGGTGATGCATACCCTGTCTTGATAAGAGTCCTGGCAGGCTCTAGGCGAGCCACGACTCTGGCTCAAATGTCGGAGGTGGGAAACAGCCTCTGTGTTTGTTATCTGGTGGAAAGACAACCAGGCCCAGGCTCCTTGTCTGCAGCCTGAGCCTGAATTTTGGCTGCTTGCCTCCCTTCTCTCCCTCAGCCGGGACTTGTAGTGGGGGAAAGGGTCCATGCTTGCTGCAGTTTTGCTCTTGGCCATAGAGAGAAGGGTTTCATCTGCTCTTTATTCTCATATACTATTTACTGAACACACCCCTCTGGAACTTTGGGATCATTTCAGCTCAACCCCTGATGTAGGCTTTGATGCCTATTATTTAGTTTGCCCCTGAGGAAGTAAGCCAAAACTCAGAGGGAAGGGACTTGCCCAAGGTGACTGGCCCAAGGACACACAGCTGCATGGGAAAGAAGTCTTAGCTGCTAAGTAATTCTACAAACAATCATTTATAAACCAACCTCAAAAAGGTAGCCAGGGAGAGAATGCAGCCAAGTGGCAGGAGAGAAGGGCTCTGATGTGGTCTCAGAGAGAGGATATTTTATCTCAAAACAAGAATGCACCAGCCCTAGGCTCCTGGGGGAGAGGTGTTCAGGTAGAGGTTAACAGCATACACAAAAGCCCTGAGAGAGGCTTTTGTGGAAAGGGCCCACAGAGGCAGGCTGGGTCAGACTTTTCCATTCAGCTCTGCTCTCCACAACCCATCCTGGTTCCTCTACGATTCCCTGGCTCTTTCTGGGTGCAGCTATGTAACCCTGGGCAGATAGCCTTCCTTTTCTGTCTTTCTGTTTGCTCTTGGCTGCCTCACACCTGTTCTGGGCCATGGGGTCTTACTCTTGGGCCGCACTGTCGCACTGACGGACAGTGGCTGTAGGGGCATCCATCTCTGGCAGGTATGAAAGGTGATTTGCAGTCTTGGATCTCAGACAGTGAAGCTCACTGTTGGCTTTCTACCACACACAGGCTTGGGCCTGCTGAGAGTGGACAGTGGTGACCAGGCACTAGGATACCTGCCTCGTTTGGGGGGCAGGGAGTCAAGGGCTCAGTAATGATATGTTTTGAGTTTATATCTTACAGAGTGTTGACTGCCTCTTGGGCACTGTGCTGTAGATGACAGTGTTCTCCACAGCTCCCTACCCACAGAGGTCAAGAGGATTGGCTAAGCCACGCCATAGTACAGGCAACTGAATCAGCATTTAAAAAAAAAAAAAAAAAAAGGAAAAGGGGCAGGGTGATCTAGACAGTGGAGAACTGAGATGGGTGCATGCCCATGCCTCGTTTCTGCAGACCTGTCCCTGGGCAGCTTTGAGCCTGGGTACCTCTGGCCATCACAGGGTGCTGGGTCCAGGAGGAGAAGCTAAAGGGTGGTGCAGTACTGAGACATCCGAGTCTCAGTATAGCCAAAGCATGGTGAGGGGGAGTGGAAAGAGGGACCCGGACAGGAGAGCGCCGGCTCCTGGGCTCCTATTTGGGAGGGTTGAGCCTTGGGTTGGGCGAAGTCTTAGCAAAATCGAGGCCCCGCCCTGAGGCGGGACCTGTGGGGCGGGGTCTCAAGGCCTGGCTAGTCCCGCTCTTCTCCAACCCCGCGCCGCGCGCCACCGGGACTCTGGATTCACCGACGGCGGGTGCGCGGACAGACTGACGGCGGCGCAGCTCAACACAGAGCACTGGGTAAGTACGGAGCCTTCGGTCTCCATCCCGCGCTCCCTCTAGGTCGGTCACGTTCTCTTGATCGCTGGCTTGTCTCTCTGGCCCTCCAGACACCAGCCTCGTCCTTCAGGGTCTCCCAGGGTCACTCCCCCAACTGCCCCCCGCCCCCAGCGGGAAAGATTGGGCCTCTCGATCTGGTACCACCCCACCCTCAGTCACAAACTGCCACACAGGCACTCACGCTAGCAGAAGTTACTGCAAGCTCTGCAGAGGCACAGGCCACCCCAACTCCCAGTCCAGAATCTCTCGTGCTGGGGCTGTGCACGTTTACTTCTCCTACATCCTTCTGCACGTGAGTGCTTTCACACATACTTGCATGTTTTAGGCATCCTTCAGACATGCATATGTGTCCGTGTTAAGCACGTGTGCGTTCGACATCCATAGAAAGTTTGGTTCAATGCCGGTTGGTTCAAAGCTTCGCTTATCTCCATCCGCTATTTCACACACATCTCCCACACGGGCCTGTGTTGGACACAGAGGGCCCCACACTCAGGTGCACAGACAGTGTCACGGTCCCTAGCATCTGTGGTTCCCCTGCTGAGTGGGAGCCTCAGCCTAGAGAGAAGGAGGTGGCTGCTGGTGTTAGTCTTGGCTCACTCTTGGAGTGGCCTAGGGGGCCCAGGAGGGGCTGAGTCTTCAGGGGTGGGCTTGGCTCCTCACCACCTCTTGTTTCCCCGCCCCCCTCTCCTAGGCAAGGGTCCATCCTTTCTTCCTCAGCCGTCCTGAGATCGTGCCCATCTGCTTCGCGGTGATGGGCACTTGGACCAGTCAGAAGTTGGTCTGAGCCAGCAGGTGTTCTATGACAGGCCAGAGAGACAAAAAGGAATTTGTGGTGTGGCTGCTTGTTGCTCAGAGGATGCTGAACCTGACCCTCTCCAGGAGAGCTTGGGTGACGTGGGTGGGTGGCAGCAGAGAGCTCCCTGGGCTTGGCACTGCGTATTTGTGATGGAATGATCATAGCTCTGGGCCTCACCTTCCAGAGGTCGTGTGTGTGTGTGTGTGTGTGTGTGTGTGTGTGTGTGTGTGTGTGTGCAGGACCCCCAAGAGGAAAGGCAGGATGGGAGATATTGCCAAGGGCGGGTACCCCCTTGTCTTCCCGCCCACCTCTTCATCTAGTATGTAGAAAGCATCTGACTGGAGGCGCAGACCCGCCAGCCCTGGCTGTGACTAGCTCTGCATGTTTTGCTTGGCTCTCAGTATGCTATTATTGTTTTTAAAAATTTAATTAGCTGCCAGCATTTACTAACTGGCAGCTTTCACAGAAATGTCCGGATTTCCGTCTTTTCTTGAAAAAAAAAAAAAAACAAAAACCACGCAAGCTCTGGCAGTTCAGGATTCGTATGCTTTTGTGAAGTGCTTCAACCAGTGCTGCTGGCTGCCTCCCTTAGGGATGGGCCAGGGGCACATTTGGTTGCAGTCTCTACCAGGTCTTCCTTCTGGGCTCCTGTCTGGCCTTTGGAGACCTGTTCTGGTTGTAGCCTTTTAAATCCATTGCTATCTCATGGGTGAGCCCAGGCTAGGTTCTGCCATGCCTTAAGTAAGCCTCCTACCATTCAGGATGTTGGTCACCACAAAGGTGGGAGTGTCCAGGATCAGGTTTACAGGGAATCCTAATGATAGGATAGAGATTTTGTGCTGGTCTGTGGGGGCGATGGCCTGGTGTCCCCATAGGGGGAAGGTCAGAGCTCCTGGTGGACCTGAGATAGACCTCACATAGAATTTTCCTTCTTGTTATTCTGAGAGCCCTTCTGTAAAGTCACACTGGTTTTCCTGACTGGAAAAGAGAGGCTCAGAAAGAATTCAACAAGCAAGGGAGCATTTTCACACCCTGAAGCTGTCTGTCCTCCCAGCATTGAATCCCGAGGAAGGGAGACCTGGATGTCAGTGACTCTGGAGTTTCCTGAGTCTCATCCATAGCGGGCACACAGTAGGTACTCAATAAATGCTCCTGGCATGACTAAGGCAAGGAGATTGCTCCTTGGAATCATGGCGGAGGCAGAACCTGGGGCTGAGGAGTAAGATTACACACAGCCTGGCCCTTTGATGTCTGATGGGAGTGACAGCTCTCTTTGCTATGACTCCTGTGGCCCTCAAGTGAAGATCACAAAGTTGGGGTAAATCCATGGCACCACTCAGGCACGACCTCTTGGACATCTTCTGGCCTTGTGCCTTAAATTTGGAAGCTAGGCTGTGAATAATTGTTTTTTTTTTTTTTTTTTTTCTTATTTCCCTAGCTGGCCTTGGCAAACGAGATGCCACACAGAGAGGGACTCAGGATACCACGCAAGCCAAGTTCATGTTCCTGCAGGCAGCTGCTTGATGGGTGGTTCAGGGTATGGTGGCCACTGTGTTATTCTAAGATGAAATTTCTGTGGGCTTCCACACTCATCTTCCGCATGTGGCTGATTGTAGGTATGCTAAGCACCCCTGTGACATGTGGCTGCCTGTCCACGGCTCAGGGGACAGGAGGAGGGTGCAGGCACACTGGCTTCTCCTTGGTGCTTCTTGGAGATTTCTTGCTAGGGAGGTGATCTAGAGGCGAGACCCTGCTCTGATCCCAACCCCATTCCCTGGACCTCAGTCTTTTCTTCTGTATAGTAGAGACTTCTGGCACTTTCTAGTGCTCATGAGCTTACAGTGAGGAGGCAGAGATGGGGATGACTGTCTAGCATTTTGTTCTGGCTAGGTACAGATGTTCATGGGAGCTGGGGGTGGGTGAAGCAGATGCTGTGCATGTTGTTACGCAGCCGACTTTCTAACTGGAGGAGGTAGGGTGGGGTGGGGTGGGGTGGGGTGGAATCCAGATGGGAACATATTGTGGAAAGAGGTATATGGCCAAGAGGACTTGGTGTGTGTGTGTGTGTGTGTGTGTGTGTGTGTGTGTGTGTGTGCCTGTGTGCTTGGTTGTTTTGAAATGGAGTCTTGCTATGCAGAGGGCTGGTCTAGACCTTATCCTGTAGCCTAGGCTTAGGGATGGGGTTAAGGGTCTCTTTGAGGAGGGATCTCTTCTCTTCTCTTCTCTTCTCTTCTCTTCTCTTCTCTTCTCTTCTCCTCTTTTCTCTTCTCTTGTTTTCTTTTTTTTGTCTTATTTTGATCGTGTTTTCTCCCCTCTACTAACTTCTCCCAGATCCCCAACACCTCCCTACTCACCCAACTTCATGGTCTCTCTCTCTCTTTCTTTCAAAAAACAAAAAGAGGAAAATCAAAACAAACAAAAACCAAAGTCACACATACACAGAGCCAGAGAGAGAGAGAGAGAGAGAGAGAGAGAGAGAGAGAGAGAGAGAAAGAGAAAGAGGAAGAGAGAGAATAAAAAAAATCCATGGAGTCCATTTTCTGTTACTCAGCTATTTTTTTTGTTGTTTGTTTGTTTGTTTGTTTTTGTTTTTTTGAGACAGGGTTTCTCTGTGTAGCCCTGGCTGTCCTGGAGCTCACTTTGTAGACCAGGCTGGCCTCGAACTCAGAAATCCGCCTGCCTCTGCCTCCCGAGTGCAGGGATTAAAGGTGTGCGCCACCACGCCTGGCTTTTACTCAGCTATTTTGAGGAGGGATTTCTAAATTGAGATCTGAACGATAGTGACAGCAAGTTCAAGGAGCTCAGGATGCATTTCTCCTTGGTGCTTTGTGGGAGAAAAAGGGAGGAGGTGGAGCTTTTGTGGGAAGGGACAGTAGGGACAGAGAAGGTTCAGGGAGTCTGAAATTTCCTGGAAGTTTTTAGTTTGCTTTATCTTGCTTCTTCAGACAGGATCCTGCTATGTAGCTCTGGCTGGCCTCAACTTACTATGTCGACCAGACTGACCTCTGAACCCTAGAGATCTCCCTTCCTCTGCCTTCTTAGTGTCCCAATTAAAGGAGAGTGCCTGGACGTTTTGAACCAGGAAGCCCCAAGATGCAGGTCCATGTAAAGATGCTCTGGACATGTGCAGGTTCTGGAGGTTTCATGCCTATGCAGAATGGCACCATGTGACCACTGAGCCTTCTTTAGAGCCAGGCCTGGGGTCGGGGCAGGCCCCATCTTGAGAAAATGCATTCAAATGGGGAGCTAGGCCTGGCAGGGGTCTCTAAGCTTCCTGTGACAAAAAGCTGGTCAAACAGAGGCCAGCATAGTCTTTTGTGGCATATTATGTAGCCGTAAAAATGTTAGGGTGTATGCTATGTGGAAAGATCTAGAAAGTCTGCTGGAAGAAGAAAAGGAGGAGCTGTCACTTGGTGTAGCCATGCTGCCTTTTGTCAGATCGGAACACATATTCACACAGGCTACATGAGCAGCGGCCACTATCTCAGAGAAAAGATGACCTGCACCCATCTGGGAGGGGCAGCGCAGCGGAGGTGAAACTTCCCATTGTATGCCTTGTTACAGTGTTGTAGGCTCAGAACATGCAGGCGAGGCTGGTTGGTATTATCATTAGCAGAGCCTATGGGTCGAGTACATAAGGCCCTGAAAGCCACCCCCAGTGACACAGGAAAAAGACCTCCAAACATTACACAAAGCTGAAAGCCACCAGCGAGCGGGTGTACGCTTGTGAAGTGTTGGGTGACGAGTGAGGGTCACCATTCACATCCCTGCGTCCGTGACCTCCATGAATAGACGGACTTCTCCCTGGCACGACCCGTGAAAGTTTCCACGGTGATTACATCGTATGGTGCCAAAGTCACGCTTTGCAAAGTCTAGCCAGTGAGCAAAAGGAAATTACCCCTTCTTTCCCTCCCCCTTTCCTCTTGCCTCCTTTCCTGGGGTGTGCACTCCTGTTTAATCCCTGTGGGATGTCTGGAATGGGCATTTGGCATTTGGTTGGAAGCCCACGTCCTCACTTGGTCCTAGGCATATTGCCCAGCCCAGGGGGGCGGTTCAGACCCCACTCTTGTATGAGGAGAGACTGTTGCAGAAAAAAAAATTCCCCTTGGCCTCCTATGAAGTGCACAGCTCTGCTGCCCAGATACTGTACTTCTTCAGGCTCATTACCTCATTCAGCATCTGAGCCTCGGTTTCCTAACCGTTAACTGGGCACTGCAGTCCTTCTCCAGTCTTGTCAGAGAAGACATGCTGCCCTCACGCGGCAGGTGCTGCCTGAGCATCCACTTTGTGTGTAGTGTGCTTCTGAGTGCTGAGGAAAACCCAGTGACCCAGGCCACTTCTACGTCACAGAGCTTGATCTGGTGGGAGACACAGATGGGAGGCATATTAGTACACATGTCCCTCTGAGCAGATGGCGGGGTGGGGGGGTGAGGATGCCTAGGACAGAGACTCAACCTTAGGGACCCCACCCTGGGTACTGCTGCCAGGAGACAGAAAGCCTGTCAAGAGCAAGTGACCAGAATTGGCTACAGGGTGGTAGCTGCCCACCCCATAACTGAAGGTAATAGAAGCAGACAGTTATGGAGGTGGGCGGGGCTGACCACTAGAGGTGCTGCACTGCTAGGGGACTCTGATGGGTCAGAGAGAGGTCTGGTTGAAGTGCGAAATCCCCATGGTTGTGATGGGGAGAGCAGGCTGGAGGCAACATCTGGGTTATCTCCTCCCCTCGTCAGGTTATCTCCTACCCTTTACTACAGTTGTAGCCAGGGTGGCTCTGCATAATGATGGGGTAAATGGAGACTGTGGGATGAGGGCTTCAGTGGGAGCAGTGAAAACTGGTTGGCTACACTTAGGGATGGTTGAGAGTCTAATGGGTGAATGGCCAGGGAGGTGCTTGCTGGAGTTGGGGCTCATGTGTTAGCTCTCCAAGTTTCCTTGCTAAAGCAGGTGCACCAAGGGAGGAAGACAAGATATTTTTTGTGGCAGTCTTGAGGGCTAGGGGTTGCAGTACACTCAACTTAGGTACACAGCCAATCAGGAGGAGAGTGAAGGGAGTTCAGAGGTCTCAGAGGCTGGCCCATGAGGTAGATACATCCAGACGAGCCTCAGGGAGCTTCCTGGATGGGGTTCAACCACCATTCCAATGGGAAGTAAGAAAAGAGAGATGGACTCTGAGAAAGTTTGGCTTCTCTTGGTGAGTGGTTTGATCATGAGAAGGGAGGTAGACAGAACCCTGGGGACAGAGAACTCCTAATGTTGGCCAAAGGGCCAGTGACAGGCATTTGAGAATACTTTGAACATGGAGGGACAAGGCCAGAACTCTGGGGTGGCAGGGCAGGTAGACCAAGGCTCTGAGAGGACATGACTGTTGGCAGTCACACTAGAGAGGACTGGGCCAGAGCCAGCTCTGTTCTCCCCATGTCCTCAGTGGTGGGTGCTGCGGGCCTCCTTTTGGCTTGTCTTTTCCCAGGGTCCCTTGAGGGTCAGGCTGTGCGTCATTTACAGCCATTGTCTTCGAAGTTACTGTAACCTGGAAACCGTACAGAAATGCCTCTGCATGCAGGCTGATTGTTGCAGAGAAAGTGNAGGGGGAGGGTGGAGCATGTGGAAAGGTAGGTAGCCAAAAGGGAGCCCTCCTGAGAACCAAGGATCAGGGCATTGAGACAGGTGGTCTTAACACATAGAATATCTTGTAAACACAATCTACCAATACCTTCCAGTCCTTGACATACACACACACACACACACACACACACACACACACACACACATACATGCACATAAGAAAACACACAGAACCACACACCCACAGTCACATGTACCCATAGACAACCACTCCCTTTTATTTTATTTATGTATGTCCCTGCATGCATACATGTGAGTTCAGTTGCCTGTGGAGTGAGTCACTGGGTTCTTCAGCCTCCACACTACCCCCTAATCCTCACAGGGCCATAGAGAGGTTGCATGGGAGAATATTTCTGGGTCCTGAGCCACCTGCTTGCAGTTGCCTTGCAACCATGGGTTTGATTTTGAGCCCCGTTTTCAGGAGCACTCAGTTTGGTCCTGATCCCTTGTCTCTGACTCAGCTGTGGTGGTCTCTTGTCAGGGTGGGAGGTAGGGTAGGGTCTCTCAGACCTTCAGCTTGATGGTTGGCTGGGACTGGGTCTAGATCTTGCTGGGTTTTGCACACCACCTGCTCCTCTGGCAATCTTGAGAAATACCCAAATTCCAGGTCTGTCTCAATAATTATTACTTGGCAAAGGCTCTTGGGAGTTGTAGAGAAACCAGCAGCCATCTCTCTTGGCTGGCATCTCTGTCCAGCTGTGTTGGCAACTGAAGAAGATGGGTGCAGAGAGCCTGTCAGTCACTGAAGGACCCAGAAGGCTGTATGGTCTGGGGAGGGGGGAGTGGCTATGCTCAGAAAAGGTGGGAAATGGCCAGGTGAACAGGAGCACATCACATGTGTGGCTACATACGCATACATGACCCTGAAATTAATCTTCATGTTTCCCCCAAAAAGGCTTCAAAAAAAAAAAAAAGTTAAGACAACTCAGAGAGAGCCAGGGCAGGTGAGAGCCTGACTCAGCCCCTGAGGGGCTCTCCCTCCCCTACAAATGTGTGAGTAGCTTTTCTCATAGTGGGCTCTTGCTGGACCTGCAATTTGTGGGTGCGGGAGGCCCCTATGTCATTGGCGGCCATGCTGGCTCCAACCTCATCCTTGAAAAGCCATCTCATTCTCTAGGAAGAGAGGGGCTGGCCCTTCTCAGAGGCTTGGATTCCACAGGGTTGGATTTTATTGCTCCAATTTCAGTATCTAGGGATGTTTGTGTTGAATTTTCTTTCGGCTCTTGCCGCCTGGCAGTACGGAGAGCCATGCTGACTTCCAGCCTTGTGTGGCTTCTGGCGTCTGAGGCCTTAGCGGGGAGTGGGCAGTAAGGTCTTCTCTCGCACTGTCTGTGTCTGCTTTAGATTTCAGGATTTTCCTGGTTTTATAATGGGAGGAGGGGGAGGCACATTCCATCTTCAAGGCCTGGAGCAATTTTTAAAGCAATCTTTTAATAGGATGGAAATTTTGAGGGGCCCTGTCTGTGCTGTTTCATGCTGGCCTCTGTCAAAAGGCTTTCCAGTTCGTTCTCCCGTGAGGACGGTGGTGTTCTCCTGCGCAGGGCTGAGGGCTGAGCTCAGAGAGCCACAGCCTTTCACCAGCAGACACACAGCAGGGGCACTCCCTGTGCTGGGACCTCCACGAGGTCTGGAGGCCTGGCTGACTCTGGGGCCCGAGCTCTGGTGCTGGTCCCCCGGGCAGGGAGCTGTCTGAGGTGCTGGCCAGTGGTGGCGCCTCAGGCTGTGTTGGGGAAGTAAAGAACTTGGACTCATTGATCTCTGTAACATCAATGGGCAAGCCTGGCTCTTTACTCCCATGTGTAAAGCCACTGTTCACTGACCTGTGACTCTATTCATCCCTGGCTGATGTACGTGGCTACCACCCACCTCCATCCCCCTCATATCCACCCAACCACCACCCACAAACTGAGCTACCCATGAATCTACCTACCCGACAATCTGTCCTCCAGTCATCAGCAGCCCACCTACCCGGCTCCCCATGCTCACGAGCATCCATTTTCTTATCTACTTTTCTGGGGGATAAGTTCATGTGTCCATTTATTAACTCACCTTTTCACCCATCTATCCTTCTTCTAATCCTCTCAGCTAACTAGCCACTCACTTATCTGCTGACATAGTCAACTCCCTACTAAACCATCTGTCAACCCACCCACTCACTTCTCTACCTGCCCACTCATCCACTTATCCATTTACCCACCCACTCAATAACCCTCTCATATACCCCCACACACCTAATTCACCCACCTACTACCTATATATCCTCTTGTCCATCCACTTATGCATTCATCCATCTACCCACCTCCCATACTCTCACTCACTTTCCTATCCATGCATCCACCCATCCATGCATCCATGCATCCATCCATGCATCCATCCATGCATCCATCCATCCATCCATCCATCCATCCATCCAATACTATCTACCCCCACCTCCTTTAGCCACTTCCTAACCCTTTGGGCTTGGCTTTAAGCATGGGATAGGACCAGGGGCTGCAACTTCAGAGGAGAAGCATCTCAGGTTGGGGTAATGATAAGAGGATTGTTTGGGAACAAAGAAGAATCTTCTGGTTTGTTAGAAATTGGTTCTTTGGAGGACTCCAGAGGGAGGAGGCATCTTGGGAGAGATGGGTGGCTTGGAGAGTGACTTTTCAACTTTTTTGTTTCAACTGGGAGGCCAGGCACAAGTCCCTGTTTCCACAGAATAAGCCTATATGTCTATTAAGACTTGCGAGCTAGTGACAGTCTGGTCAGAGTTAGCTTGGGCTAGCTCATTGCAAGGTTTGGCTTTTCAATTAACTTTAGGTGTAGCTAGTACAGCTGCCAGGCAGCTGTGGCCATGCCTCTCCCTCCTTCCCTCCTTCCCTCCCTTCCTCCCTCCCTCCCTCCCTCCCGCCTTCCTTCCTTCCTTCCTTCCTTCCTTCCTTCCTTCCTTCCTTCCTTCCTTCCTTCCAGCTGAACTGGCTCCAGTGTCCTCAGTGTCCCTCTGAGGACAGGATGACGTCAGAGATTCTTGATGTCTCATACAGGGTGATAGACACAGGTTTTTTACTGTCTCCCCTGAGCTGGGTCCTATAGGCTCTGACTGACTTGGTGTCCACCACTGAGCACTGTTGCATCGGAAGTGAGAAGTGCTGAGTTGCATGCAGTAGGCCCCAGAGGTAATCTAGGGGCTGTTCTTACAGAGGGGTGTGCTGGATAGTCACATCCATCCTTTGTGCCCCAAAGAGCTTCAGTGTTTACAGAGGGCACCGAGCGGGATCAGTGGAGACAGCCCAGGCAGGCGGGACCCGGAGCTAGCTACAGGGAGGTCAAAGGTGCACAGTTCTAGGCTGGATGGAGCCCCAGGTAGGAATGCTGAGATCAGTCTTGGCCCAGACCAGCTCCTTTCACTGCTCCACCCTGGGACTGCTTCCGCTCTGTAGGCTTTAGTAACAGGGGAAGGCACGGATGGAACACCCCGGAGCCAAAAGCAACATTTTCTTTTCTCGAAGGCAAATGAAGAGTTCTGGGCGTTAAGCTGTGTAATTTTTCACCTGCTTGTCCTGGTTATGAGATTAGCGGTTCATACCTAGGAATCCAAGGGTCAGCCCTCACCCGACACTTGGCAGAATTGTATTCTTTTCTTTCTTAGGGAGGAGTGGGAAGGGAGGGTGAAGCCTGGCTGTTCCATTGAGAGTTTGTTTTTCCAACATTCTCATGAGCTCACCCCTTTGAAGGAAAGCCCAGGGGCTGGAGGGTGGGTGACTAGCTGCCTGGCACCCTGAATCTCACATGGGGCCAAGCGAGCTTATTCAGTTTTTGTCTTTTTCATTTTTTAAAAGACTTAATTTATTATTATGTAGCCCAGGATGGCCCAAAACAACTGAGGGCCAGCATTTCTTCCACCTCAGCCTCTCAAGTAGCTTGGACCATACACATGTGCCACCACGCCTGACTCTGGGGCATGACTCAATCTACGACTTGCATTTGCTCAAGTTCTGTGCCCTAGAGGACCCCAGACCCTTCCCAGGTCCCTGCTGACTCCTTCCAAGCACAGCCAGGCTTGGTCTGTAACTAGTCACACCATTCTGTGTTGTGACACTGGGTCATAGGAAAGGAAGAAAGTCGAGCTTCAGGTAGAAGGCAGACTTGATGACAGTTGTCAGTCGTGTCTGGCTCATGTCTCTTCCCATCTGTCCATTCCCCAGCTCCCTGTCCCCCTTTGTTACATTTTCCTGAACTACTTGTTTGTTTGTTTGTTTCTTGCTTCAGCATTGGGGTAGATCAGGAGAGCAGACCCTTGGGTGACACCACCTTTATGAATCAAGAGGCTGTCCCTGGAAGACACTGTGGCTCTGTGGGCCCTTCTTCTAGGAGACTTGGTAACAGGGAGGCATGGCATCCTATAAATAGGGGTGTCCAGCCTTTTGCCATTGTCGCCTACAGTTGTGTGGGCTACATTCAGAGATCTGCTGGAACCATCCGGCCTGCAGGCTGGAGGCTGGACATGTCTACTTGGCAACTGGGTTTTTCTAGATGTCCTGCTTTCTAGGACTGGGATTGTCCTCGGACCTTGGAAGGGGATGTGTGCAGCTTCTCTTTGAATCCCAAGCATGCTGTTACTGACCTGTGTGACTAAGGTCATCCACACCGCTTCTCTCTTGGCCCCCTGGCCCCCTGCTTTCTTGCTGCCCACTTCCCATCTCCTGCCGTCTCTCTTGCAGCCACCCACAGTGAGGCAGACCGATTCATTCCCTGGGGCCTTTGCACATGCATTTTTTCTGCCCATTGCCATCCCCAGACCTTTGGATGGCTGCACATTTTGGGAGGGGGTTGGGTCTCAGTTGAAATGTCACCTCCTCAGCCTCCTCTGTCCTCTTTTACCAAGGGTGTGTCTAGTTCTCTGTCACAATGCCCCAGTTGTCTTACTGATTTCTTTCCTGCTTTTTTTCTACATTAGGTTATTGGTTCCATAAAAGTCAGAGTCAGTTTCTCTCTCTCTCTCTCCCTCTCCCCCCTCTCTCTCCCTCTCTCCTTCTCTTTCTTTCTTTCTTTCTTTCTTTCTTTCTTTCTTTCTTCCTTCCTTCCTTCCTTCCTTCCTTCCTTTCTTTCTTTCTTTCTTTCTTTCTTTCTTTCTTTCTTTCTTTCTCATACACATTATTTCTATGTTTGTTTGTTTATGTTCTGGTTGTTATTGTTGGTAGTAGTCCAACTATGTAGCCCAGGCTGGCCTTGAACTCATGATCTTGTGTCACAGTTTCCAAAGTGCTGGGATAACAGTTATGCCCCAGAGGGAGGACTTCTGTTGTTCTTGTTCACGGTCCCATCTTGGTATCTGGCACAGGGCTGATGGGGGTGAGGTGGAGAGAGGTGCTTGCTAAACTGAAGGACTCTGGTTCCTATCGCCATTGAGGTCTGAGCTCATATCCCTTTATCACCCTTTCTGATTGTGGGTCTCATCAGCAAATGTAGTAAAATGAGCTAAACACGCCCAGGCCCCAGCAGACTGGTGTCTGGCACTGTGAGTATGAACCTGACTAACCTCGAAGCTCAGACTAATGAGCTTGTGCCAAGAACAAGCTTATTTTCTCAGTGAACTAATGACTTCCTCTTATCAGACGAGGAGTGCCGGGTGACCCTCTAATTTCCCTTTTGGCACTGGCTGCCAGGAAGCTTACTACTAAAGTCAGGCTTCAGGAGCAGTGGTTGCTTCCTTCCAGGTCTTCCCTGTCCCCTCTCTGTGACTTAGCCACTCTCTTTTTGGCTTTTGGCTTTAGAGTGTTGTGCAGCTCTCACCATTTCTGTCTCTAGACTCTTTAATCCTGAACAGAAACTCTGGCCATCCAATGCCAGCTCCCTCCATGTATCCTGGCATCCGCCATCCCCATTCTGTCTGAGTCCAATTGCTCTGTGTAGTTTTGTAAGTGGACTCTTTAGTGAGTGTCCATTTTGACCAGCTTGTCACTGGACATCATGTCCTCAGGGGCCATCTACGTGGAGGCCAGAATGTCCTTGCTGAGGCTGGTGGTTTCCATTGTCAGGATAAGTGGCTTGTCTTTACTGGCCTCTCTGCCAGTGGGCAGCACACAGTGGTGAGTGTGGGCATTTGGGATTCATTTTAAAAGATGTGGTCTTATCTTTCTGGACCTTTGATGAACCCAGGATAATCTGTGCATTTAAAGTAAGTTCTGGACTATTTTATTTTATTTTTTATTGTGTACATATTTATTGTGTGTATACATATGTAGAGGTGAGAGGACAACTTACAGGAGTTAGTTCTCTCCTTCTACCACATGGGTTTTGGAGACTGAACTCAGGTCAGCAGGCTTGGGAGCATTTTACCTGCTCAGCCATCTATCTCACTGGCTGCTTGGTAAATATTCCTGAATAAGTAGAGCAATGAGGCTGGGCAAGCGGGGTGAGAAAAGGCACGAGGCTAGTAAAGTCCACAGCTCCTATTCTTCTTCACTCCACCCGCAAGGTGAGGAAGTGGTCAGAGCAGCCCCCATGGTGGGCCACAGCCGTCTAGGACCAAACTTTCTGCTCTGTGTTTTACCTGAGGAACAAGATGGCATGAGACAGTCCACACGAGGTATTTTCAATATCCCAGCCCCTATAACTGTTTTGATTTTGTGTGTGGTGTATGATTGCATGTAAGGGTGTGGAGGCCAGAACTGTGTTCTCCTTTCCTCCTTTCTTTGAGACAGTCTTTCATTGAATCTGAAGCTAGGCAGTGAGCTCCAGGAATCCTCCTATCTCTGTCTTCCCAGTGCTGGGATTACAGGCTTACAGGCATGTGCCACCATAAACAGCTTTTTGTTTGTTTATTTGATTGATTGATTTTTTTCTTTTAATGTAAGTCCCCCACCCCCACATAGCTGCCTCTTCAACATAGCACTCTATGTGAATTTTTGCCCATTTTATTTTCTGTATGAAGTAGATGCTTATTAAACAGGTGTTTGAAAGCATGACCAAGGAACAAGTGAATGCAGGAAGAGTCTTATGAGTTTGGTAGCACTGACCAAAAGCCAGGCGATTTATGCCAAGGCTCTTTTGGATCAAGCCTTCTCCAGTTCTGCTCCAAACTCACTGCTCCTCTCCCACACCACATCACCGTTACCTCTGGACCTCTGTATCAGCAGTTCCCCAGATCTGTGAATGGCAAGATTAAACCTTGTGTTTAAGCATTCACCTCTTAGCTCACCAGACTCTCAGAAAACCCACAGAGCAGCACTGTTTCTGATCTGCTCTCAACTAGGCTGCAAGCACCCTGTGAAACGAGGGCTCGTTGCATGGCGGTGTTCATTCAGCGAAGAATAAGACCTATGGGAAAAGATGTAGGCAGGGCCAGGTCTTTCTTAGGGAGTTTGGGGACAATGTCAAGAGTCTTGGCCAAAGATGGGGTCAAGAGCCGCTGATGCTCCGGGAAGGAACATTCTCTTCTAACTTGCACTGTCCTGGGATTTCAGAGGCCAGGGTGAGGGGAGGGAGGGAAGTGGGCCGGGATTGTTTCACGAGAACCTGGTGCTAACTAGGCAGATGTTTCTCCCTAAACGGGTAAAAGGCCCTGGTATTAAAGAACTCTGGAGGGAGCTGTCCCACTGGGTGTGTGTGGGGGTGTATTTGAAGAGGTCTTTTGGGGGCAGTTGCAGGATGGGGTCCTTAAAATGCACTTTTAGCATGGGCCAGAATAGAAAATATTTTTGCACCCACAAAGAGGGCATGGGGGAGTGGGTTGTATGTGGTCAGACATAGTAGGGGGCAACTCTAGTCACAAAGTACTAATGCTACACCCCCTGGAAGCAATCCTACAGTAGATAGGAACAGAGAGCTCAGTGGCAGCTAGCCTGTAAGCACAGCAAAGCCAGTGACAAGGGGAGGATCTCATGGAGGAAGCTGATAAGGTGGTAGGGAAAGAATTCGTGGGGGGCCCTGGCACTTGAGAGGTTCTTTACTAATGAAAACGAGCTGGTATGCTCACAGTATTAGGGGGCATCCACGGGTAAGATATATGGAATGATCTTGTAGGGGACTGGTGGTTAGGGATCTCCTGCCTTGGGCCTGGCAGTGAAGCACCGACATTCTGGGGGGGTGCATTCTGGGGACTACGGCAGGGCAGGGAGAGCCCCCCCTGCCCCCAAGGAACCCGGATTCCCAGGCTGCACACCCAGTCACTCACCAGCACTGGGGTCTCCGCTGGGAGGAGGCTGAGGAGGCGGAGGAGGTGCCTCCACTCTGGGGAGACCCGAGGCTCTGGACAATTTTGGAACCAAGCCATTGACAGTGCTTGTGTATGTGTGTGTGTGTGTGTGTGTGTGTGTGTGTGTGTATGTGTGTGTATGTATGTGTGTGCATCTCTGTGTGTGTGTCTAACTGTATGTGTGCATGTGTGTGTTCTATGTGTCTTTGTATGTGTGGGTTTGTATGTGTATGTGTGTGTGTGTCTCTGTGTGCATTTGTATGTCTCTGTGTGTCTTTGTGTGCATTTCTCTCTGTGTGTCTGCTGTGTGTTTGACTGTATGTGTGTGTGTTCTGTGTGTCTTTGTATGTCTTTGTATGTGTGGGTCTATGCAGGGTATGTGTTTGCTTTTGTCTCTTTCTGTGTCTGTGTATGCTAGACACAGCTCTGCATGGCTCCAGTTCTCTCCCACCTGTTGTCTCCCCAGTTGCCAAGTGTTGGCCACTAATGACTCACACTGTACCTGCTCCAGCTGCTTGCTCTTGGCTGCCAGGTTCTCCTCATCTTGGCACAGCTCTCCCCGGTCTTTGGTAGGGAGAGGGCTGAGCTCTGGAGCCCTTATCCTGCAAGATGCATTGACAGCATGGGACCCTGTGTCCCCAAGAGCTATGGCCTGCTGAAGCATGCAGTGCATACACACCCATATTCCAGACTTGAGGCCAATGGGGATTTGGAGCCCCCTCACCATTGAGGTCTTGAGGAACTGCAGGCTGATGGTTGGATCTGAAGAGACTGACACATTGAAGGTCATCAGAGGCTGGACACAGTGGCCACTGAGTAGAGGGTACAAAAGGCAAAGTAGAGGAAGAATAACCCTGAAGTTTAAGGTCATCATGGTCTATGCAGGGAGTTTCAGGCTATCCAGGACTACATGGAAGACTGTATCGCAAACAAAGGAGAAGCCCAAGTCTTTGTGGAGTCAAGACTGGGAGCTCTCAGATCTCACAGACAGCTGGTGAGGCTAAGTTCTGCCGGAGCAGCAGTGACAGTGTGGACAGTTTGGTGTCATAATACAAGGTCCCATGGGTGGGACTGTGCACAAATGGGCTGGCTGCAGGCTTGCTGTCCTCTGGCTGGATGTGGAGATGGGTCTGGCAGCCTTTGGGGTGGCCCCCTGGCCAGGTCACACTGATTCCTCTTGCTCTGAGTAGCCAACGAAAAGGACTTGCATGTTTATTTCCCAGCTGTCAGTCCAGCTGTTTGCAAGCCCCAGGGTTTTCTGTAGCTGCCTGTCATTGAAGGGAGATTCCCTCCAAATGCTTGAGAAGTTTTGAGGCATACGGCGCCAGGTTGAGGTTTTCATACAGAGCTGCTCATCCAGTGCAGGCTGCCAGTTAAAGCAAGATTTCAGACACACAGTGAATGAATATGTGTCTAAATATTGCAGGGGCTCACTTACCCTAAGCTAGTGCTCATTGCTGTTCTGAAATCCCAGCAGGACCGCATGCCCTGAGTTTTTATTTCCTAGTCTTAGCAGGCCTCTTCTTGTCAGAGTCAGAAGTTGTCAGAACTGGAGAAGCAAAGGGCTTGTCTTACTGTCTAACCCGTCACATGCAGAATGCTCTCTTGTTGACAATTTTCAACTCCCACAGTTTAATTATCTGCAGCCAACCGCAGCCCAAAATATCAAGTAGAAAAATCTCAGCAGCAAACATCACAGATTTGAAATAGTGTGGATTCTGGTGCAAGTGATGACATCTAGTGCCCTCCTGCCTGTGCCTGAGATCTGAGCCACTCTGTCCAGTGGATCCACACCGTGTTCACTACCCTCTTGCTAGTCACTTAATAGACTGTGATGGAGCTTGCCTTTAAGTGGTCCCATGCCACCTAATCATAACCCCAAAGAACAGAAGTGCTGACGCAAGGGCTGACAGTGGTAATTCATATGCCAAAGAGAAGGATGGAGTGCTTGTTGATGGGAAAGGAGTAAGGTTTGCAACAAAGGAGGAAGGTTGCTTGATGCTGAAAGTGCTTCCATTTAAAGTCACAACATGCAGTCGCAACAAACATGGAGATGTTTGAGGTCTCAGGCACCCCCTGGGGATCCAGGGATGCTTTCCCAGGTG
Source organism: Mus minutoides (assembly GCA_902729485.2). Lineage (NCBI taxonomy): Eukaryota > Metazoa > Chordata > Mammalia > Rodentia > Muridae > Mus > Mus minutoides. Next base: position 681,025 of record LR749692.1, read on the forward strand.
ATAGGAAGGTTTGCCGGGGTCTGCCATGGAGTGGTCATTGCTCTCCTTGGGGTCAGATCCCACTTTTACAATGGCAGCAATAGTATGTCTTCCAACGTCCTTGCCAGCTCAGAGTTGTACAACAGTGCATAGGTTAACCTGTCAATCACTTCACTGGAGGACTGTGGTTTGTAGAGGGTCAGGGAACAGTGAGGACATAAGGAGGAGCTGCGTTCAGTTACAAAGACCAGCAGAAGTCCTGGAGCACCTGTGATTGGTATGGAAGAGGCCTGTTCCCCTTGGTCACTGTCTTAGTCAGGGTTTCTATTCCTGCACAAACATCATGACCAAGAGGCAAGTTGGGGAGGAAAAGGTTTATTCAGCTTATACTTCCATACAGCTGTTCATCACCAAAGGAAGTCAGGACTGGAATTCAAGGAGGTCAGAAAGCAGGAGTTGATGCAGAGGCCATGGAGGAATATTCTTTACTGGCTTGCTTCCCCTGGCTTGCTCAGCCTGCTCTTATAGAACCCAAGACTGCCAGCCCAGAGATGGTCCCACCCACAAGGGGCCTTTCCCCCTTGATCACTAATTGAGAAAATACCCCACAGCTTGATCTCATGGAGGCACATCCCCAACTAAAGCTCCTTTCTTTGTGATAACTTCAGCTGTGTCAAGTTGACACAAAACTAGCCAGTACAGTCACCTTGCTCACCCAGGGGCCTGTGTGAGAAGGGTGTGGAGAGAGTGTCTCCACTGCATGCCCTTGGAGAGAAAACTTTGCCAAGTGGGCTTCTACCCATAAGGCCCTGTGCATGGTGAAGTTAATGCATGCATTGTCCAAAAATTAAAAAAAAAAAGTTGTATGTGCATGTGGTATATGAATGTGCACATTTGTAAGTGTGCATGTGTCTGGAGGTCAGAGGTCATCGATGGTGTCTTCCTCTTTCTCCAAGTTACTTTTTGAGACACAGTTTCTCACTGAACCTGGAGCTCACTAATTTCAGCTGGGATGGCTGGCCAGGGGTCCTCCTGCCTCCTCTTCCCCAGTGCTGGGATTGCAGGCATGTGTGACTGAACCCAGATTCTCAGATGGGACCTGGGGAATCAAACTGAGATCCTCGTGCTCTGGAAACAAGCAAGGCTGGCCCAGCTCCCAGCTCTCTGAGCATGTTTCTTACTGTCACAGGAACACGCTTGCTTTGCACATGTTGGGCTGCCACAGTGACTGTGTCTGTTCTTTTTCCTACCCTTCCCACTTAGCTGTCCACTTTGAAGGTACACTGGGTCCCTGATTTCCATGCTGTGGGGTCCATCAAGGGGTGTGGCTCTCAGGCTGCAGGCAGGACAAAAATGGAGCTGTGGCCACCTGGGTCTGGAGGACGAGGGGCAGCCAGGAGGAACCAACCATAGCTATGAAGGAGGAAGGAGAGTTGGGGAGTTGAAGCTGTGGCCCTGGGGAAAGGAGCCATGATATCTCAGAGGGAAGGAGGCAAAAGGTGAGGAGTGGACACCCCCCAGCCTCTGCTCCTCCCTTTGACTGGACAGAAAGCTGGAGAACCAAGATGGGGTTGCAGCCAAGTCCAGCCTCCCTGGCACAGAGCACAGCTTGGGATAGACAGCCAGACAGTAACTCAACTCACAGAGTGGTACCTTCATCCCACAGACCAGCCCAGTGCTCCCTGGGTGTGGAGTGTGTGCCAGCTGCATATGGTGCCGTGGTAGCACACGGGATGGAGGTGTCCTCATATGATGCTGCTCTAGCATATACTCTGGGACACCCCAGCTCTGTGTGGTGGAGACCTTACACTGGAGTACTTCATCCATGCATGGTAAGAGCCAACCGAGAAGGCTTATGAAGGTCCCTGGAGGCCTGTGGAGTTCACTGGACGTTTTTGGAGGCTGGAAGCTGCTTGG